>JAOUZG010031916.1:4205835-4242033 GCA_026289955.1 Argiope argentata | reverse complement strand
TCTAATGAGTTAGCTCTAATGGGATTGAGCGCAAATGACACAGAACCCTTTTAATACCCATCTCCCCTAAAACAGAAGCAGACGCTATAAACCGACCCACCAAGACATTACAGAAAAATTCCCAAAGCGCCCAAACGACCAGGCTGGAATTAAAAGGGTTAAATGATTGTTTACTTGAACGGGGGAATACCGGGTAAATAGGACTAAATAATTATAGAATTTTCTTTTTTTTCTTCTTTTGCATCTTTATAATCATTCATTAAGCATTATTAAAACATTTTTTCATTTTCTTGGTGGTATCACAAACATTTTTTTTTATCTAGACATTGACAAATTTCCTCTTGTAGGTCAATTTTTTTTCCTTTTTTTAAAACTGACTTCTCGTAAAACATTTTTTTTTATTAATTTGAGTTTCTTCTTTATTTCACGATTTAAATGACAAGAGAATGTAATATATATTATCTTTAATTGCATCTTCATAATTATGTCAATTTTACAGACACAAGTATATATTTTTTATAATAATTTAAATACAAAAAATAATTATTATAAAAAATAATAATTTATTGATTTTTTATATAGAAAAAAAAAAGTAGGCCACTTCATTTTCTTTTTCAAATGCTTTTCCACCTCATCATTATAAACTAACGTCTTGCCTTCTGTTAAATTCATTATCAACTTACAATGCCTTCTTATCTTCAACAGCTGAAATTTTAATCAAAGTTCTAATCAAAGTGATATTATATATATAATAGTACAAAGTCAGTTTTGCTAAAAGAATTCGCGAAAATTTATATAGAGTCATCTATAAAATATTTATATTTTATTTTTTCTCCTAACAACTTTTTTTATTAATTTATATACTTAAAGGATTATTTTAAACTTTTCATTCTTTCTTATAAACTAATTACTGGATTTGATTCAAAATTTAAATTCATTATAAGTTTTCAAATCATAAATTTCTTTTTATTTATAAAATTATATTTTTTAAAGATATTTATTCCGAGGCATTCCTATTCGAATATATCTCATATATTTTTCAAATTTGAAATATATATTTTGTTGTTGAATTGATCTTGAAGCTCAGCAAAAGGAAAAGTACTGAAAATCACTTTAATTTCATATCTAATAGAATATATAAGAATATCCAATTCTTTTTTAAACATATATGATTAATGCTTTACAAATACCAAGAATGCATGAAAGAGAAAAGATGTAAAATATCTTATATTTTTATATCAATTGCAGATATAATTTCCACAAATAGGAAATTTTGAATTTAGAAAAATTCATTGCCTCAGTTTAAGCTTCTGCTAATTTTTACTAAGCGATCTCATTGTATATCTAATATATATTTAGAGAAGGCCATGGCAGATTATGCACAGTAATTTTGTACCAGAATCCTATCTTAACAATTAAAAATATTTTATTAAATTTTAATTCTATCAAATGTGTGATATATTTATTGAACTAGATTTATAAATTGTACTCTTATTATAAATTGGATGTTATTGAACGATCTCATTCTATATTTCATTTACATTTGGAGAATGACATGACAGATTAAATGAAAATGGTACAGAATGTTCAAACTTATTTTAAAAATTCATTGTGGTGCATTTTGTAATTAGATACTAGTCTAGAAACTCAAATCTTCATGGAAAAGAGAATTTCAACATGTTGAAACATATATTTTACTTTACAGACTCATTTCATGCATTGATAATGGAAATATATTATAGATTTGTTGTGAAATAAATTGAAAATAATGTAGCATATAATGAAATCAAATCTGAATAGCGGTCTTTGTTATCATTATCCGAAATGTATTCATTATCTGAAATATTCAGCCTGCGCGCTCCTTGACATCGCCAAAACCCTGTTCAGTCCTTATATTCATTACTTGGGGGAAATTATTCAATACTTTTGAGAAGTACCGTAACTAATGGCAGTGATAGATGAAAGCTAGACTATACATTAAGATAAAATCTACTTCTCCCTTCGTTAATTAAAACTTAACCACGTGATGCAGAAACATTCAGTCGAAATAATTTCGGCATCAAATATTTGCGCAGATCTTTTCAGCTATTTATAGAATGACGCTTGCCTTCCCGGAACGATTCATGATAATTACAGACACAATAATGTATTTCTATTTGAACTTCTGACATCCAAAATACATATTTGTACATATTTAAAAACGTAAGGTTTTATAATTAGGAAAATGGTACATCATCTATTACCGATTATTAACAAAAAGACTAAATTTACATATTTATTTATTTGAAGTATAAAGATATTTTTAGTGAATATAACCAGGGAGTTGATGAGTTTCTCGTATGAAAAATAATTAAAATGTATACCTACAGAGAAATATATTCATTAATATTTATTTATCGTCAAACTATATATACACATATGCCTATCTGAAGAATGAATGACATTTTCAACAAATATAACTCTTAAATTGACGAGTTTCTACGTATGAAAGCGTATTAAATAATGTGTGATTAGAGGAATATATTCACCATAATTCATTTATCGTCAAATGTTTATCACAGTGAAAATCTTATGTACTCACAAGAAAAAGATTCAAGCTACTGCAATTATACCTTTTACTAAACTTTTCAGAAAATCATAAATTTTATTAACAAAAGTTTTTTTTTTATTACTTCAGAACATGATGTTTTTGGGATGAGGGTTTCGGCGTTTACAAAAATCCATAAATGAAAAATAAAAATTTTATTTTCTGCACGAGCATCTCAAAAAATCAGCTTTTAGTAACGCATTCTCGCTGTATTAACAAAAGCTCTGATTAAACAATTAAGTTAATGACAACAGCAAATAAAACGTAAAAAAATTACATTTTTAGCAGGTAATTATATGGAATGAGATAAATATGAAATGGGATATTTTTTAAACAATAAATCCAAGACAATGTTTTTTTTTAATATTTTGCAATACTAAAATTACTAATTCAATGAAAATTTTTAAATGAATAGAATTATAATTTAACTTGCACGCGCATGTGGTGCCTAGCCGTTCAAGAAATGATGTTCTTTCATGATACATTGAAATATGCATAGAAAATTTCATTTTGATCTTTATTTATTTTTATTTTTTAAGAAAGTTTTGTCAAAATATTAAAAAAAAAAACGTATTAACTGTTTTAGATCTGGATGTTCATTTCAGTTTTTAAAAAGGACAGTAAATTTTGAAGCTAACAAAAGTTTATGGTTTTGAATCTATTGAGTAGATCTATAAAATAATATATCGTTTTTCAATCTAATTCTAGTCTTTATAACTTACAATCTTGTTTCTTTAAAGATCAGTTTTCAATTTCAGCTTGATGACCATTGATGCTCTACAACGACACAAAAAACATTTTAAAACTACATTTTTCACTTTTTGCTAGAATTAAACATCATTACTTTATATAAATTGAGAAATTTGTAAAGAAATTCCAATGGTTTAAACGAAGTATATACTGATTGAATATAAAGAGCGCAGAAAATTGAAAGCAAAAATATTAGAGTTAAATTTTAATAATAATTATAGATTAATGATAAATGTTCGTATTTTACTGATTTTTATTGATTATTCGGATTAGAAACTCAATATTGGCACTCAAAACAATTGAAAGTTAATATCTATGCAAGTTTTGAGGAAGTTAAACTACATATTGCCTTCAAATCCATTTATCGCAAGTATATTTGTTTATTTAATTCATCTGTATTTATATTAATGCATTATATAAATGGTATTACATAAAATGTTAATCTACATCAATGAAAGGTATGTTCTGTTGTTACTTATGGCACTTGCCATGGACAAGCCCCGCTGATACATCACCAGATTTTAAGCCGGAGATATGTCTCTTGTTTTACAAGTAGCGCCATCTACGGCCAAAAGTACGACTTATCTACACCCATGCCTCGACCCTTTTTAGGGGGCGGACTTCATGCAAATTCATTCACTCATCTCAGATCGTAAGTTAGACCTGGAACAGATAACGGTCACCTCTGATCCAGTATCCCCAGTGGTATTACTCTCGACATGGAGGACTTTGCGACCACGAACAGATTTAGCGCCTGCCGGATAGCATTACGTTCGTGTTATCTTTTACTAAAGAAAATTTCACATTTCTTTCGATTGGGTTTTATACATTTATCCAGCTTTCCGAGCAATTGTGTTAAAGTACAGTAATGTTAAATATCCTTTTTTTAAATATGAATATTCTAAACTTTTCGGCTTTTCAAACTCTATTTAGAGAGATTAATTGAAATATGTATGTTTGCATTAATCACACCACCATGAATGTCTTAACTGAGGATGATTTTTTTTCATTATTACACTTTTATCCAGTTGTCCTTACAACTGTATTGAAGTGTGATAATATTTAATATCCTTGTCTTATATCCATATCCTATAGTTTTTTATTTTCGAAATTTTATTCAAATATATTTATTGAAATATAGATGTCTGCATTAACCACCCATTTTGATAATACGACCCAATCTGAGGCACCTGGGTAAATAAGAATGACCGAAACGGCATGGAAGCATTGACATTAATTGAGATTGAGTCTGAAGTGACTCACTGACCATGATACATTTCTCGTGGGAATCATGTCCCGTCATCGGAAAAGAAGTAATCGACTTTAGATAACCGCCAAGCCTTCTCATCTCCATACCTGTGTTGGGCCCTTGTGGAACATGTATCTTTAAGTAAAGCCACTCTATTCTTCTTAAGTGAAATGTAGGACAATTCAATTGTAAATAATATGACTTTTTATTTTTATTATTAAACTTATAATTTATAACAAATTAAAAACATTGTATTAAGTTTAAAATAATTAACATTTTAAATACAATATTTACAAAGGTATTGGAGCGATCATCTATCTTCTGAAGTTGCAAGAACATTTGTATTCTATTTAAGCCCTTATTTCCAATTAATTTTAATTAATATCGAAACCAATATCATTTAAATTTTAGCGCAAATTTATAGCATAATTGATTGAAGTATATTGGCGAGTTTATGAGATCGCAAAATGAATTAAAACTTTTTACAGAAATTTCCATTAGATTCTGAGTTAATAAATAATATATACTTTAGAAATTAAAACTAAACAATTAAAGAAATAAGAAATAATTTCTTGTAATTAAATGCGTAAAAAAGTACCATTAAATTAATTTAAAAAATAAGCTATCATTATTATTTTTTAGATCTTACTCTTCTGATTTCTCAGCCAGGAATGACTTCGTTAACAACCTCTCAAAAATGCATTAATATTTTTTTTTAGTTAGTAATTCAACTAGAGAGGCTTTTAGGAAAGAAAAACAAAGAGCCATAAATATTTTTTAAATCTTTTTCAGAAGTTTTTCCTTAATGATAACGTTTATCTAAGCTTGAGAACTCGACTGCACTTCTTCGATCCCACAGAATTTTATTTCTTCTTTGGTTTAAGACCATAACTGGCAATGATATTCTTTTAGCTGTGTAGAATTGCAACGATAGAAATACATGAAAAGAAAAGAAACTGCTCTCCTGGGAGAAAAATAGCACTTCACTAGTCGGGTTGCTTAGGTCATAACGCATTTCGGGCTTATATTTATGAGAAGAAATGCAATTCATATGAAATAAACCGTCGGAGATTATGCTTGAGAGGCGCAATTATTGCGGTTTGGGCCATTTCCTAAGAACTTCTGCAGATTCCGAAATCTCTAAGTGGAGGGAAAAGACAAAACGCATCCGAGAAGCTTTAGTGTTAAATATTAGAAAATCCTATTTCCTAACTTTTACTGAAAGGAGAGACATTTCAATTACGCGAAATGTTTGCGAATTTCTCTGATCACTCAATATTGGAGCTACCTTTCTAGTTTATACTGATTTGGTCTCCCCTTTGTTAAATTTTTTTTCTCAGTATATGTGTGGAAGGGTTAATTTTTTTTTCTATTTGAATAGCAATTTTTCTATATCGATTAGAGGATTGTTCGAAGATAAAATATTTTTTTAATGAAATTTTTTACTGTAAGTTTTAAGTTATCACGCGAAAACATTTTTTTAAAAGTCGAGTGGTATCAATCTTACAGAAAACATCACGCTCTCATATTTCGCAATCATCAACATTTGGAAAAACGATGTTTTTTGCTCATCCAAAATCTGTCAAGGTCTAACATTTTTTCCCAATGCTAGAATTTTTTAATAATAGATAAACCAGTTTTAAAAAATTAAAACAACCACATGTTTTTCAGATTTCACTTTGTCGATATTTCAGATTTTCTATTCAGATTCGGTACCAATATTTAGAAAACGATGTTTCCGAATTTTTAAATCTCAAAATCGTTCAAGCACCAAAGGTTTTTTTTTCTGTCAGCTACAAAAGTTTAAAATGTCAATGCATTAATAAATTTTTTTATGTAATTTTCGATATCTCATCTTGCTATTTTGAATTCATTACCATTTGTGCTTCTTCGAGTGTTACAATTTTGTATATTTGCAACTTTGTTTCTGGTTACAACTTTGCTCTTTATTCTTCAGACAGGAGAATCGAAAGATTAATTATAAATTTGATATGCTCGTGTTATTTCCAAGTAACATTGAATAGAGGGCATCTGTAAAAGTGACATTTTCTTTGCGATAAACAGTTTCTCTGAGATATTTTAAAAACCTTTCGGGAAGCCTTAGTCCTTCTCCTAGGTGATGTTTAATCGAGATTTCATATTAACGATTATAAGCAACTATTTAAATTTTTAGACCATATTCATACGTAAATTCATGATCTTCTTTAGAAATTATTTAAAACATCTTAAAAGGGACTAGCATATTTTCCAGTAATAATGCAATTCTAAATTAAAATATTATATCTTTATAAAAGTGACATTTAGTTTTTTTTTTTTATTTTAATGTATTAACTTTTCTTTTAGTCAGTATGCCGAATTTCTTTGAATTTTTAATATTATGAAACAAATATAATATCATCGACTTAATTTACTACTTTTCTAATTTTACTTGTATGGTTTATTGAAAAAGGTTTAAAAAATTTTAACCAGAAATTTAATTGAAATCATTTAATATTATTAACATCAGCGAAAATAATGGTCGCAATAATGGTTATTTTAAAATTTCACAATCATGTATGATTTTAAACCTTTTTTTTTCTATAAATTAGTTTATTAATAAATCAGACATCAATTATTTTTTCAAAAAAAATCAATTTCACCTTCACGTAAGTTTCAGATTCAAATATTTAAGCATATATTATATATATATTTGAAATAATAAGTAATGATTACGAAATTAAATAACATAACCTTATAAATTCATAATTTTATGCTAAATTAAACATGTACTCATTAATTTGATTATTTTTTCTGGGAGAATGAAAAATCAGATTTTATTTCTCAAATAACCACAAATACTTATTATCTTAACTTTCATTCCTGAAGTCAATAATTGAGAACAAAAAACTTTTGGAACGTATTCAATAAAAAAAAAATACAAACTCTAACGCCGTAGATCGAAGAACCATAATTTAGTGTATGTTTCGCCCCAGGAGATTAAAAAAAAATACTTGGTAAATATAATGTTCATTGCCACATAAAAACATGTGTTGCAAAAAAAAAAAGATTTTATCCTTTAGAAATGTGAAGAAAAAAAAATCTTCTAACAGGCTGATATGTATTAGATTCATTTAATAAAGAAACTTGCAAACAATGCATTAGAGAGGATTTTCCTCCTACTGTAATTTTTGCTTGCTTCTTTCTCTTTCTTGAATGTACTTTGCTTCGACTGAGATTTATATAAAGGAAACACAATTATTTTCATTCGCTTCAAAAAATGTACTCGTAAATTAGCCTTGATTTGGGAACGGGACATTTGTGTTGCTTCATCCCAATTGACATGGGCTTACTTCTTAATACTCGAAGTGTATTATTTTATCATCTATAGAGATTTCTGCATCTGGTTCGCTTCAGATTATTATTTTTCTTAGTTAAAGTTGAATATTTTAGGAGTGTTCATGCTTATGAAATAGTAATATCCTGTTATGTGAAAGTTCTTGGTGCCCTGCATATTGGAATTCACTAAGAGTCTACAAGAACAGCAGAACTATATTGTAATTGATAAATATACTTATGTAACGTCACACAACAGTACCCGCTTTAATTTATAAAAAAAGATTAAAATGAAATTTGCTATGCAGATTTCAATAGAATTTATTTCAAATGAAATAAATAGGAAATGTGATATTTTTTTTTAAAACAATAAATGCAAGACAAAGTTTTTTGCATCGTTTGCAGCACAAAAGTGACTCATTCGATGAAACAATTAAAACGAATAAAAACATAATTTAACTTGCACGAGCACGTGGTGCTTGGCCGCTCATGAAATGATGTTCTGACATGATACATTGAAATATGTAAAGCAGATTTCATTTCAATCTTTTTTTTCTTTTATACAACTTTAATCTTTTAAGAAATTTTGAATAACAATTTTTAATGGCAGTCTTTTATTGCATTTTTTATAATCACATTTGTACGTTTGAACAAAATACATAAAAATCTATCATATTACTTAGAATAAGTAAAGAAAACTATTACGATCTGTTTACAGTACATTGAGGTCAGTCAGGGCATTCAGTTTTATTATATTTATATTTTGGCTATAGCATTGCTGGCTATAGAAGTATTCTACATTTTTTAAAGATGAATGCGAAGAAAGTTATAATGGGCATATCAAATATGGGATGTGACTGACCTGCTAGATAAACTGCAAAAAGTTAGTGAACATACAAAACGTGTTTAAATAATATTGAAATATATATTAGACTTAGCACATATAATAGAATTCTACCAATAACTCAGGGCATATTTACTTTTACTAGTACGGTTTTGAAGCATTTATATTTTGACATTGTATGAAAAAACGGCAACAAATCCATGATGCTTGTATCAAATATGTGATATCTGAACCCCATCTGCTAAATAGTACATTTCCAACTGCAATCTTCTGCATATCTGCAGAAATATGTTTTTAAGCCGGTGTAGTGCAAAACAAATATTTGAACCCCGGAAACATGAAAACACTAAAAAGCTACAGACGTTTCCTTTGAGAACAGTTTTTCTTCCTCTGTTTCTGACTTCTTTCTCCCTTCTAAATCGGACTGCACACTCTAAGCTTCACCATTTATCAGCGCTTTTTGACTTGGAGAAACATCTGGGGAATACAGGGGGGGTAACCCTTTTTCCTTCTTTTATTGACAGAATGTTTTATTTGAAAAATCTATCAAGTAGTTAATCCATCTGAGTTTCTTGTTCGCAGACGTTCGCACCCAAGAATCCGTTACCACTCCACGACGGGTTGTTTCCCCCTTGCTTTTTGTTTTTCATGCCGTTTACACTTTCCCAGCTTAACCGAAGCCGAAAAAGAAACCCAACACTTTTTTTCTCTTCCTTTTCTATTTGTAGTAAAAGATTTGTATTTCTGGGTGATTTATAAAGATCTTTAGAATGGAAGTTTATATTTTTATAAATGTTCCTTACGGCAGGCTGCACTTTAAACTCCGAAATAAAAATGGCGTCTGTTCGATTCATGTTATATATATATATATAATTATATTATTAAATAAGTAACCATACACGATATTAAGACAACTTGTAATATTGTATTGTAAATTGTGTAATTGTATTTCCTTTCTTAAACGGCTTAAAGCAAAAGATGAGGAATTGTAGAAAGCAATGCTTATCTCCTGCTAACCTTATTATATGATGATTTCTTAAATTTATTTCTTCATTTACGGATATAAAAAATGAGTATTAATGGTAAAAGAATCACCACTTTTAATTTTTTAATATAAAATTTGTAAAATTGGGGCAAATGTCATTGTTGATCCTTTTAAAATAGAAGCAAATGATCACATAATACCATAACTGATGCGCAATTTTTCAAATCTATAAAACGAAATCTAGAATCTAGAAACACAGTTCGAAACAAATTCGTATACAATTAAACTTTTACTTAGGGAAAAATAGATTAATAAATACAAAAAGTAGCAAGAAATATTTCTTAAAATCAAATATATACGATTTTGTTTTTCTTAATAAATCAGCATAACTCAGTAATAATTTAACAGTATCAGTATAATCTAAATAATACAGTATACACACACTTATTTACTCATAAATAATTAATCTGTTGGAAGTACTTTGAATAGATTACACTAAAAAATAAAATTCATGAATAATTTAATAATTGGTTAATTGTAATAACATTAATCTCTTTTCAATTAACGGAGACATATAACAGGAATTAATATTTTGCCAAAAGCAGTGAAAAGAAATTTCCATTGTGAAGCCTTTAATTCGAATTTCATACAACTTCATAGATGATTCCAGGGAAAACATATTTTGTATTGTTAATTTTATATTTCTATGAAGAGGAATGCAAATATGTAGTGTCAGAGATTCCAATATTCTTGTTAAAAGCGTTGCATCATAAATAATGATTGAGATAAATCATTTCCCAAGTTTTAAATCCACTTAAAACTTCTACTAATTTATCCATTACTCTAATTTCCAAGAATTACCACAGGTTTCCAAATATGCAGCTGTTACGGAGCTAACTCTGTTCAGCATTTAATGGTCTAATTTCCTTTATCTAAATTTGATGAATCGATTCTATCTATGCACAATTTTCTGAAATACTTTTATGCCATAATATAGCAATCGTACCCCATTTCAAAATTCAGTTTAATTAAATTTCTATATCAGGTCTTAAAATTTCCATTGCCTTTTGATGATATGTGTATTTTTATACATGATTATATGAATTGAAAACTGCTGATAAATTTATTTGAAACTTCTTATTTCAGGAATGAATTAGTTTACTAACAAGATTTAGATGTTTTCATGTTATACAAAACCAAGTAATTACAATA
This sequence comes from Argiope argentata, assembly GCA_026289955.1. NCBI lineage: Eukaryota > Metazoa > Arthropoda > Arachnida > Araneae > Araneidae > Argiope > Argiope argentata. The sequence continues at coordinate 4,231,094 of JAOUZG010031916.1, read as the reverse complement.
AAAGACCTTTTTAAATTCTAGATATAAAAACAAGATATGATAATATAATGTTTTTAAATTTGTAGGAAATATAGTTTAAATATTACAAAAAAAAAGTGTGCATTTCAGAAGAAATAAATGATTTTTTTTCTCGAAAGAGGATATTTAAATTGCATTCTACTCAGGAAAGTAAATTGATTTTAAGTTGAAATTGAAAATGCACCGCCATCTCTTAAGGCTAGTTCCTTTCAAAGGTTTACAAAATAAATTAGAGTTATTTACTATCTTGCTGGTTTCTGTTATTTAACAGGTATTTCGAAGAGCTTTTTTTAATGTTTTCTCTCTGCATCTTCAGACTTTAAATTCTTTTTGCTCTGTCGTAAATGTTTCCACATTTCCTCAGAAATACGTGCTTTGAAACGATGAAATAGTGCTTTTTTTCATCGATTTTTTATATCCCCTTTTCACACTTCTTTTTTCATTTCCTCTCACTGCGCCTCTCTCTCTCTGTAATATTTACATTTCAGATGTCTCAGTGAACAAGTGAGAAAATGCGCGTGTATATGTTTGGGGGGGGGGGCGTAAAAACGGTAGCCCGTCCCCTTTTCCACGAAAGTAATACCTTTTTTTCGCTTCTTTTTTAGTAAAAAAATACCGAAAAGAAAAGTAAGAAGGAAACGCAAAAGAAAAAAAAATGGTAGAAACGTTATTTCATTTCAAGCGGACGAACTGGATACTACACCCACCTCCCTCCTGTTTTCTTGTAAGGATGTTTTTTGCATCATTAAACTTCATTGTTTTGTTATTAAATTGTCTAGTATTCCAAAGTCAGGGTTTGGGAAAGGGAATTCAATTTTTATTTCCATTTGATGTTTCATTTTTTACAAGTACCCTTGCAAAAACGTGTACGAAGCATTCCAGTTTTATCTATGCATACTTGTTCTTCAAAGAGGGTTGCATAGATTATTTTATGGCCTTTACTAGAGAGATCAATTTTGATGTTTACCTGAATATCCATTTTCAGTTGAAATTCCTGTGCCAGGAAAACAATTCTTCTTTTGTTTGCCGCGAAGTAGGGACGAGAATTTTTATCGAAAACGACATCGCCTTTTTAAACCAGTGCTGCGTAAAAAAAGAAAGAAGTTAATCATTTTTACTTTACTTGAGGTATTAGTGTTGTGCTTATGGAGAGTACTTATGTTGTTTCTTTGAATGCAGAGTTATTCCTATTCTTTTTTTTCCTTTTGCCGAAGTACAAATCCTTTGAAATTTGGAACGAGAATTTACGCTTTCTTTCTTTTTTTCTCGATATTTTTTTAAAATCATAAAGCAAGAGAAAAAAAAAGATATTGCTATAGGAGAAGTGTCCTGGCACTTTTTTAGATACAAATATTTTTTTTTGTCATTTAATTCTTAAAATAGAAACTACTTCCTTCAATTTAATATTTTGTAAATGCATTTATTTTTTTGCAAAATGAATTTGTTGCGATACAAATCAATTTTTTAAAGTAAAATCGCCATTATATATGTTTATATAGAGTTTTCAATCTATTCAACAGTTTCTCGATTCGAAATGATTTTAAGGTTTCGAAAATGTATGAGAATAAAAAAATATAAGAAATGATAGATAATGAAAGAATAAATAATAAGAAAAATATAATTATAATTAAAAATACAGGAAATAAAAATAAAATATAGCCCACAGTAGCGCACTAAACATAATTCACTATTCATAGCAAATCTTATAGACTTGAATATTTGCTATCCAAGTGTATGTATTTTTAAAATTATAAATTTTAGAAAGATAATTATTTAAATTTACTGCAATTTTCTTCAAGCGAAGTGGGTTTTTTTTAGAATTAGGAAACACGATTATAAGAACAAAAATATATATATTGAAAAAAAAAGTTTAAATTAACTTTATTTTTTAATTTAATTTTCTTGTCAGAATGTTACTGGATAATGATATCGTTCTTTGGTACATTGCAATCTCATGCTAGCTTGGACAAGCATGACACATTTTGATAAAATTATCACACATTTTCTTTAATTTTATTGAAAAATAGAGGCTGCATCTAAAATTACTGAAGAATTTTTCTATAAAGAAAATATGCGTCCTTAAAACTACAACTGCATTAAAGTTCATCACCTGTTTCAAAGTTCAATTTCAAATCACCTTCTAATAGAAACATTAGTGTAAAAACCTATTTCCTTGAAAAAGTTATATTAAAATTATTTGAGTATTTCTTTTTCATACAGTCAACTTCAAATACAAAGGATCAAATATAAAGTAGTTTGTAAAAATATAAAAATGGAATACATCTTTTGTTTCTTTTTTATGAATGGCGGTGTAACCTATCACAGCTCGGATAATATTTTCAAATGTGCTTCCCAGATATTTTAAAGCAATTAAAAAAACTGTTTAAACTGTTAAAATGCTAATTTTTAAATTACCATTTAAAGAAGATCTTAGTCTAAAACCCCGATTTCATTACAAAATTTTATTAAAATATGTTATTACTGTTTTTCCATACAGTCTTAAACCCAGAGTGTCAAGTATAAGGTAACTTGCACAAAAAAAACCCTATCAAAATGTAATACGCCCTTTGTTTCTATTTTATGTAGGTGGTTTAACCTTTTACAACTCAGATTATGTTTTAAACTGTGTTTCTTAGCGGTTTGAAAACACCTTAAAAAAACTTTCGAAACAAATTAATTCTGCATCGTACCTCTCAGATTTGTCGAGGCAAGTCAACATATTGTGGCCTTGCTTCTACAGCAGCTTTATTTGTATTTTTTGTCATTTCATGACGGCCCCGTTTTCCGGCAGATTATCTCCCCTGCAGGGTATTTGCATTTCGAAAGTTACAAGAACGACGTGTAGGCGAAGGGACAGCTTGTGTGTAAATATTAAGAACAAACTTCGAACACAGAAAAAGATTCTGAGCATGGTAAGGTGAATGGCGTCGTCGTCGTCTTCTGAATTATCGATTAGACATTCTTTCTTTTTCTTTCTCCCTCCCTTCACCATATTTTTCGAAAATTGTTCATCGTGAGAAAGTCATCATATGTGCCCCAAAACTAAATCATACTGAGTCTACTCCCCTACGGCAGTAAAAAGTGTACGGTTTCAAAGCTTTCAACACCTTTCGTCGTCGTTGTAAAAATAAATCGTTGCTGTTAACTTTAATTTATGACTTTCAATGCTCAAACCGGCTGAGATAGGGTACCTCATTGTTTGCTTTCTTGAAGAATGTTTGAAATACATGGGGGTAAATTTTACAAAACAGACGTTTTCAATCGCCTCAGATATGTTTCTAATTTGTGAAACGTCCTGTACAGAAGAGACCCAGATGCATAAAGAACGAATATCTTTCGCGATTGGGTAATATATTAGATTTCAAATTTGAGTTTGCAAATAGCAGTTGAAGATGCTATTTTCTATGTTGCATAAATATCACAGATAAGACTGGTTTTTAACAGTCGAAAAGTATTTAACACACTGACTACGTAACTTTTCAAATCACTTTTTAGACGTTATGTTTGCAAATAAATTCAAATAGTTTTAAAACAAAGCGCACAGCTACTATATTTTGTATAAAAATTATATGATATAACAGAAATCTGAAACAGTGAAATTAAACACAATAAACTGCGAAAAACATAGGATGTAGGAGAAAATTGACTGAATGCTATCCTGTAGAAATCATGTGATAAGTAGCTAGAGAGTTCAAAAAGTTTTGAATGGTTTTGTTTATGGCACAAGAACCATTCACAGTTTATACAATTACAGAATTTCAAATAAAAGGAGCACTTTAAGTATATAATTGCTTAATATTGGTAAATGGCAAAATTATCGACATTTAAACTAGCAGCATACATTTTTCTACATTTAAAATTGTGTAATTGAATATAAAATAATAATTTCATAAACGGGACTGCAATTTTGTGGCTAAATAAGTTTTTTCTGGAAGTTGCAGCTCCTTTTTATAATATGTATTGTGCTTTATTTCTCATCTCATATCTTTTACTGGTACAGTTAACAATTCGATAATAGTATTATGTCAGAGAACTAAGCCGTTAGTTTAAACAAAAAAAATTGTTTTATTACAACAAAGAAACTCCTAACAGCGTTAAATTAAGAGTTTACATATCCTTGAATTCAGCTTTTATACAAATATAGAGTATTCAAGGACAATCCGATTTAAAAATTTATAAAAAGACCTAGAAGCTTCCGGTTCTACTACAATGGACAACGATTTGAATAAAAGAATTCCAGTTTTATGATCAAACGTGTAAGCAGGGATTCGAAGTAAGATCACCCAATCTTAAATGAGAATTTTATCGACTGAGCCCCAGCGATTGTCAATTATTCTAGTCTATTGTAATAATAATTAATAAGTTGATACGAGAAAAAGGCAAAGAATTTCGATGGCAATAATCAAAAGAAGAAAGAGCTTAGCTCAGAATTATATTTCACAATTTTAAAATCCTCAACTACATTTCTAAATCAGCTTTATAAATACATACATTATTCTATTTACAACACTAAATATATCACGTTTAATAAATTTTTTGACAAATATATGAATTCTTTTAGCTAGAAGCTTGCATAAGCCATTAGGAATTACTTTTTATAATTTAAGCGATTAAGAAGAATTACTTTTTGGTAATTTTGGTCCTTCCCTGAGTTTCTAAGTATTTTCAATTTTCTGCTAAGATTATTGGAGGAAAGAGGCTTACCATCTAAATTGCGTTGCTTGCAGTCATTTATCAATGTCAAATTGCGATGTCTTTTTTCTATTTTCGTTGGCGACATTCTTGATAGTTTTATTTCTTCTGGGAATTCTGAAAACTTTGCCATGATACCGCTGGATGTATTTAAATGGATAACTGAAGAAACGACAACTTTATTTGTTTGCGGTAAATGGCTACTGAAAAAAAAGTTACTGAAAAAAGTGTTTTAAAGTTCAAGAAATTGATTTTACAGCTACTAGTACAAATAATTCTTGAGATAAATAAAGAAGCAGCAGTTATTTTCAAATCATCTTTTTTTAGAAATGTCATTGCGGGATTAATTTTTTTATGAAGCACTTATAATGATATTTATTTCAAAATAAATATTATTACTGTCTGTAAACATAAATAACTCTCCGAACCAAAAACATTTTAGTTTAATATAAGTAACAATAGTATTCATTTATTTAAAGAAAAATTTTAAAAACACAATAGGAAAGAGTAAGTTAACTTTAAAGACAGAGTTTCAAATTTTCGATACAAATATAAGCAAATTCCGGAATTGAAGTTCTTTCGACAGATTAAATATATAGGATTAAAATTTAGGAAAATGGATTACTTATAGCATTATAAATTGCAAACAAAGTTGAACTACAATAATAAATAAGATACAATTTCTTATGTTCATAAAATTATAATATTATAAATTATTTTTTATAATTATGGTATTCTTAAAAAATGATATTCTATTTTTTATCATTCTATTTGCTTTCTTTTATTTAATTATTTTTAGGAATATGAAATGAGGAATTATTTTATAATATTTTAATGGTTATGGAACACTACCTAAATACTATTTTATAATTGATAGTAAGTTTTTTATAAATTCGTGTGGCGATTAAAAGAAGTATTGTTACCGTAGTATATTTCTAACAAAATTATTCGATGACATTAAGAAGTTACTCAAAACGATATAGATTTCAAACACGAAGTAGTCAATGGATAATAAAAGCTTAATGTTTTTACTATCCATAAAGAAAATTTAATATTTCCAATTTTCCTTCCTCTCATTAAGAATGATGAATTATTGAACATTCCGTGATATTTACAAAATGAAATAAAAAAATAGTGATATAAAAAATACTAATTAGAAGCCGTGTCAAGGAACAATTAAACATAGGTATTCAGTTGTATTATTCAGAATGACTTTAAACATTTTTTCTCAAAGTTAAAGGCATTTTTTTGGTTTTATTCTCCTAAAAGTGTTCTAAAATTCAGTTTTAGGAATATGTTTTTATGTCTTGCATTTCATCAAGTTTTTAATTACAGAAATTCAAGGCAATTATGTTTACTGCACGTCTTTGCACAATTAATGCACACCATTTTTATTCCACTGGATAATTTGCTCGTTCATAGCTGTCACGTTCTAAAGCAATAAACATAAAAAATAGTTTTAATTAAAGCTTAAGTTAATTAATGAGTTACTTGGTGATATAAAAAATTCAACTTTATTGGCCCTTCTATTTATTTATTTTATTACGAACTTAAAGTTGATCTTTTTTTATATTCATATACTTATTAAGACTATTAATTAACTTTAATTTTATTTAGTATACACTTAAATAATTTCTATATGAGCAACGTTATATATTTTTTAGTTAGAAACAGAAAGGATACAAGATGTATTCCTTCTTCTCTGTTTTACATTAGCAAATAATTTTTAAAAGAAATTTCGGATCTATTATAAATGTTTAAATATCAATAATGAACTAAAAGCTTATAACTTGTTTTTAGCACGTTACATTGTTATTATACAAGTACATCTATTAATCTATTTTACAATAGAAAGTTATTTTTTAAAGCAATTTGGAATCTATTATTAAAGTTCAAGAATCGATACTAGACTAAAAATGTACTCGGTTTTTTTTCAGTATTTTTGGCTTTCCAGTATAAATAACAAATATATATTTTTTATTTTTAAAATTCAATTCCTACTATTAGTTTACACTCTTCCTACATTATATATAAATATATCTTGTTAAAATTTTTAATCGCTAAAAAAATACTTTTTATTCAACCACCGATTGAAATTCATTTTTAAAAACTTGTGGGGGGGACAGCATTCCGTATTAATACAGTTTTTTCAAATATTAATTCATTAACAAAGAGTAATTAATTTTTAATACTTTTAAAAGAATTTTAGTAGTTTGTAATGGCTTAAAATCAACAGACTGTAGCTCAATCGGTAAAATACGAGTATTTCTGATATGAAGGTGAAGAATGCGAATTCAATTCTTGCGAAAATCAATCCTTTTTTGATAAATTATTTACATTAATTGTAATTAATTAATAAAAAGTAACTAATTTTTTTCTTTATTGATATAAGTAGTAATTGACTTTAATTTTTTTAAATATTACTTAAGCAATGAAATCAAAAAGTTATGTAATGGCATTCTATATTAACTAATCTCTGAAGTATTTAAAATAATTCTTTTGCAAAATGTCTTCTAAATATTTAAAGATTAGCAACGAAATTTGACAATAAGTAAAATGTATCTGAAAGCATGTCTTCTTAAAACTGCATTTTACTTAGTTTTGCATCATAATTATTGGTTCTAAGATTTTTTCTTTATTAATGGATAATATCTGGGAATTAAAGAAGTTTTTAAACAAGGACAAATTATAATTTATGAAAGAAAAAAAGAGCTAAACCTAACATTAAGCAAAACGCATGTTTCACAAATCTTAAAAGAATGTTAAAACTTTTTAATGTGCATACTTTTTAAGTTTAAGATAAAAATATATAAATATCTATAAAGATCTTTTGTTGAAGCTTCTTTTTTGATATATTCACCCCATCTATTTATTACCTTCATCGAAAATGATGACCGAAACAAAACAACCATTAACATCTTTTTTTTTTACAAATCATAATTAACAGTACATTGATTCCTCGACATTTTGACACTATTTTTTCTTCAGAAATAAACTATACCCACTCTTTAAAACAAGTTTTGCATGTGAAAAGTTATATTTTATTTTTAAAAAATACTATCTAACTTTAAAAACGCACGTTCCTCTAATCAAGCGCGAATTTTAAAGTAATATAATGCTCCTAATTCTTAAAGATAAGCTAACTCATAAATATATATCAAGTTCTATTCTAGAAGCTTTCTCTATAATGTATTTATCCCATCTATTCATTATCTTCATAGAAAAATGATGACCGAAGCAAAACTAATGTAGGCAGATGGTGTCGTTGTAAGAAACATAACTGGAGTCAACATCAATCTCAACTGTTTAATGACGCTGCAACATAAGTGGCAGGCCATTCTGTCGTGAGATATAATAGCATTAGTTGGGAAAACTGGGCAGTGCGGAGGTCAGTGTTCTTGTTGATGACGGATCGCGGGAACGGTACAGCTGGGAGCAGAAATGTCACGTTAGTTTCGAGCTTTAGTATGATTGAAGAGAATTTAAGTGGCCACCCCTTTTATTGTTTTCGAAACCAAGAATGGGAATGACTGTCGAATTGCGTGGCCTTAGAAGATAAGATCGGAAGCGTTTGAAGTCTTAGATGGATTAAACCTGGAAATAATAAATTTAGTAAATCTAAAAACAAAACGGCCAAAAATAAATGTTAGAAATATTAATTTCCATTCTTTTTTTAAAACTGGGAAATGGCTTTATAATAAAGGGTCGTTTAAAGGCTATGTCATAAACTTTCATAAAAGTTACTAGTACATTCTAGTACACATATAAAATTTTTTAGACATTTCTCTTTACATATATATTTAAGGAAAAAAATAATATTTTCGAGAATATTTATCTATATCTCGATTGATAGAAGCAAAATAAGTGATATATATATATATATATATATATATATATATAATATTAATGATAGATATGTTTTTATACATGAAATCACTTACATTTTTAGAAAGTTTAAAAATAATTTTTAAAAAATCTAGCATTAACTCAGTGCATCGGGGACTGAATTCAAAATTCAAAACATATAAACATGGAAATTCAAATAATAAAATTCTATTCATCTGTCTGAAATCTTTAAAATATGCATAGACAACAAAAGAAAACATTTATATATTACAAAATCATGTTCTTGCAGGTGTAAACATTCCATTTGATATGTAAATATGTTTGACAGAATTTCTTAATTTTCTTTGAATATACTGTTTGGGAGAATATGGATGTTTTATTTACTATAATAGACGTGCATAAACAGATCACTTATGTAGGTAACAATTTACATATTTAACAATCTTCCTTTCATTTCTTGTTAATTTTCTGCTAAACTTATAAATAAAAATGATAATTGCAGAATGTGTTAGTCTTAAAATGCATCGGCAACTTAAATAGTTATTTCATAAACAATTAACAATATACATAATCCTCAATTACTCAAATTAATTTAAATAGATGTAATATAATATAAGGATTGAAAATAATTAAATTTACATCGTTAGTACAGCATTTTTCAACTTTGAAATTAACGAATATTTTCTTTTTACACATTCAGCAGCATTTTAAAAATAAGGTTCGTTTGAAATTGGGATATCCTGAGTGTTAGCAAATTAGAGTGTTTATAAATGTTAAAACGAATTTATTTTTTCTCCTCCTGATATATCGTGACTAATGACATTTAACAAGACTGTGTTGTGTTACATATTCCCAAAATATCTTAGAACAAAGAATGTCACTTTATTTAGGATGGAGTATTTATTTCCACGATATTATCCGAACGTCTCTAAGGAGATGGGTGTATGATGTTCTTTCTTGAACACTTTTTCTATTAAAGAATATAAACTGAGCAGAGATATGTGAAAAAGTGTTCTTTTCATAAAAACATACTCAATTGAAAAACTAAAATCATTAACTGAAAAGATATGTCCACAAATACCAATTAGCACAATAAGTTTAATTTGTTATCTCAATAATCTTTCCATCGGTAAATTAAATTAAATCACAAAACTTATTCACAATTTAGGAATTAGTTATTCAAATTGAGTGCAAATTATTTTGAAACACTAATTTTCAAATGAATCAACTAAAATTGAAGGTAGAAAACAAATAAGTAAAAACTCAGCAAGAAAACAAGTAATATAAAAAACCATTTTTTAAAATCAATTTCTACTTTGGGAATTAGGAAAAATTTAAGAAGTTAGGAAAATTTCTATTTTAGCGACTAATTAAAATTTTTTATAATTGTTGATCTCATGTTCCGCTTTACAACGGAAGAAGGGGTGTAGTAGCTTCTGAGGGTACCCTTGAGCACCCAAATAACGATAACTTTTTACTCAGTTCTCCTAGTGGTATAACCCTCTACATGGAGAACTTTGCAATCAAGTTCGAACGCGCACTAAAAGGGATGCGAATCCAACACCCTACCAACCAGGTTATCCAGGTATAACAACTGTAACTATTATAAAGAACTACTATAAAGGCGAGGAAATTAGTTTTCAATTAATTAATACAAAATTAATGAATTAATATTTGAAAAAATTGTATCTAAATCAAATATCATCTACTACAAGTTTTAAAAAATATACTTGAATTTGATTGGATGATTATAAAATACTTTATAAACGATTGAAAATTTGAACAAGATTTTATATATATATATATATAAAGGTGACCTCCTTAAAACTTTCTCGCATACTTTTTAAGGTATTATCCTAGAAAATACCTTTCATTTAAGTAACTTTTGGCATGAATTTAGCATTCTTATTGAATCTATTGTGTCAACCTAGTAAATTATTTTGGTGATTAATCCCTGCTATGTTGCTACTATCATACTAAAAAAACATTGAAATAAATCAATTGAAACAAAACTTTCACAAAAAAATTATGCATATAGTCAGCGATACCAGACTAGATTTAACACATTTAAGTGATTGCGTTTCTGAGTTATCTCATTTGTATGTCGTTCAACTCTTTATTGGATTTCGCTCAAAATATGATATAGTCTGCATATTATAAGTTAAATATATTTTTCGAATTTTATCATCTGACTCCCTTCATTTCTCTGTTATCATTAAACAATATTCAAAAGAGAAGAGAAAGAGAGAGAGAGAGAAAATAGAAAGGGGGGGAGAGAGAGAGAGAATATCGAATATTCGAAAGAGAGAGAGACTTCTTCTTAACGGGTTTTACACAAAACATGACAAAAAAAATCTACAAATTTGGTGTAGAAATCTCATACGTGTAACTCAAAGTGCTTTTGAGTTATATTTGTTAAAGACAAATTGTTATACTATTTCTGAAACATAATTTTTTTTAGGATCTGTATTTTGAACTATTTGTTGTTTAATATTATACTAAGTATTCAATTAATACATATAAAAGAAAATATAAAAAGATTAAAATGAAATCTGCTATGTATATTTCAATGTATCATGTCAGGACATAATTTTTTGAAGGGCCAAGCACCGCGTGCTAGTGCAAGTGAAATTATATTTGTATTCATTTTAATTGTTTTATTGAATGAGTCACTTTAGTAGTAGATGAGTCACTTTTAGTAGATAAAAAACTTTATCTAGCCTTCATTGTTTTAAAAAAATGTCACATTTCCGATTTATTTTATTTCATATAATCACGTGCTCAAAATGACAGTATTCTACGTTTCATTTGCTGGATTACTTAACTTATTTTTTTTTCATCAGAGTTTTTGTGAATGCAAGGGCACTACGTTATTAAAAGATGATTTTTTTGAGATGCTAATGCAGATAATAAAATTTCAATTTTCCACCTATGGATTTTTGTTCAGACCAAAAAACTCATCCCGAAAACAACATAATGTTCTAACATGATAAAAAAAATAAAACCCGGTATTTTCCCCTTTTGATCTCAAATTTAAAGACGAGGTCATAGGAAGCGGATACTTATCAGATGGCTACATCCAATCAAATAGGTTTTTAACGGAACTATCGAGCTTCTGTAATGTGGTAGAAGGTAATTGTGTTCCTTGTAAGTAGGTAATTGTGGCTTAATATCTTTTCCGAACACTTCTCTTAGAGAAATCACCTGACTTTAGATAATGGTTTCGGTACACCAGGAATTCTGTTTTTAGTCAATGTGGTTAGTTTGGTTTCCCATTCTGTAGAAGTCAGCGATATAAAATCAAGGAATAGAATTAACATCAATTAATATTCAATTATAACTATTCGGTGTCTTTTATTTTTTATATAAATACATCTTGCAATATACGTATTACACCTCAATATGTATATGGTTTCCCATTTTAAACGTAATTTAAACGGTTTCATATCGCTTGATATTTGATAGGTTATTTAAGTAATATTTGATGGACTTGAATATCAAATTGCTAAAATGCCTTTTCAAGTTTTCTATTTTCTTATTTTTTTTACCTTTTAAAAAATAAGGACAAATTGTATTACATTATCAACTAAATAAGATAGGAACGGATATTAAATAACAATTAATTAAAGCCTGATGAATAGAAATATTCTGTAACTGGTATTTTCTTTTATTTTTGTATGATTGTTATTAGTAAATAGATAAAATTTGCATATAAAATTTTACTCCTACAAAAAAAATATTTATATCATATTTATCGATTTAAAAAATGTCCAGGTCAATTAAAACACATTTTCAAGAAGAATGTCCAGAATATACAATGAAATTTTCAGCATATTGTAGCGGATGATTATTTAAAGAATAATTATTAACAATATGCTTATTGAATGAAAATATTTTCATTCAATAATTAAAAACCAACGAAAATCAAGTTTCTGGAAACTACGCTCATTTTCTAATTTTCCAAGATTTAAATAATTTATAATTTTATCATTTGGCACATTTAATAATATTCAATTTTTACTTAATGTTTTTGCAAGTTTTTATGTATATTTTTTCATATCATCAATCTATTATACCTTCAATCATAGTTCATAGTTCTTGGAACATATAAAAATGTTAAAATTGAGATTCCAGGGATATCATGAATTGATCAGATATTCATCATTTTACGATAACATTTATTAAAAATCCGTATTTAAAAATACAAGCTGCATACAAATATTTATTTCCACATTTAATTTTGAGAGAAATAAATATATACATTCAAAAATGTAAAATCTTTTAAGTTTCAAATATCACAAACGTCCAAACAGTTTCATAAAAATAATTATGAAAGAATTCTCATCCCATGGAATTATGAGAGCAATCTATGTTTAGCCTTAAAGAGTAAACTTTGTAAGAATTATGAGCAATATCCCGGCAATCTTTTCTTCCTTTGTACCAAAAATATCAGAACCATTAAGCTTCCCAATATCACTCTCTAAGGACGGGGTCCGGCAATAATAAAGGCATTAAACGTGTAAAGAAAAGAAAAATCTTTCCCTTCTATCTGGAAAGCGTAATGAGGGACGTCCTCTCAATTCTAAGATATGTTTTCTGCTCTGGAACTCGTAATCGTACCGGTACGTTTTTCTTTCTAAACTCGAGAGGCCAATTACTACGACACATGCTTTTGTATCATCTTTATTTTGCTTTTATAATAAATATAACTATAAAATAGATAAATATAGTTTAAAACTCCAAGAATGTCTCACATGGATTTAATGGCTTTTATATATAAATAAAAAGTAAAGTTTGGAGAACTTTAATTATTTGAGGCCTTCAGGTTACAAATAAACTTTGGCTGGATATACAGAATAGTCCGTGTGAGGAAATAATAAAAATATCGGGAAATACAGATTAATGGTGAATTTCTAGATATCAGTTAAGAAATAACTAAAATTATCCATAAAAATATTACTTCATTGCGGATGAATACTTCTTTGGGGAGTTTAAATAACGGACAAAGAAAAGATGTTTGAAATTTCATCTAGGCGGATTTCAAATGTAAAGTTGATTTAAACATTTATTTTCACAGCTGGTTATAACTTTAAGTATATCTAGAAAACTTCCATAAATGATTTAAACAAACTTTTCTTCTTTGTGTCTACGCGAATTCTTTCAAACATCAGATTAATTACCCTTCTGTAAGTAGTTAGCTGCAACTAATTCACATAAAATTGTGTCCAAATTTCTCTTTCAATTAAAATATTAATGTTCTTTGCATAGATATCAAAACCTTCTTTACGAAAGAAATATATTTCACCATTCGCACTCAAAGTAAAATATGCAAACATTTATTTTGCTTAAGGAGGAGAAATCAGGGAACCAATGATTAGTGAAATTATCTTATCAGTTTTATTCGATAAAAATCTTATTTCATTAGTACGAACCAGTTCATATTAATTAGATACGCGGTGTATTATATTAATGCATTAGTGTAATTCGAGAATACATTTCTACTTGCAATAAAGCAATTTTAGTAATTTATAAGCATAAATTTAGTTAAAATTTGTTGTTCATATTATTATTAATCTTAATTCCACTATTTTAGTAACAAATTAACCTTTTAAAATATTTATCAAATTCATCAATATACAAGTGATAAATAGCATAATATCTAGAATAATATTTTTAATTTAATTGTTATTTAGTTTTATAGATTAATTTCTTTAATTCTATTACCAATCAACTACTTAGGAATCTGATACATTAGACATAGCATGATATTTTTTTAGGAATTTATTCTATTTTGACTCTGAATGAGTAGCAGTAAGCTTTTTATGTCATTAAAGCATTTTTTTAATCATTTTTCCTGCAGAACGCTTATACTATACAATATTGTTTGACACTGAACAATTTTCATAATACTGAATATTAGTGAATAATATTTGAATATTTCTCAACTTTCGATTCTACCTGGGTTGTAATCATTATTAAATTAAAATAAGAAATGAATTGTATATTTGTATGGTTCTAATATATTAATTATATATTAAAGTGGGCTAAATAAATATCTTAACATATAAAATCAATGAAAAGATAAAAATGGCAAAGTATGGAATAAGTTGTAAATCCGTACAGTGGCAACATTCTTCCTACTAAGAAATTGAATCTTTCAAAGTAGCATCACCAATATTCTGCATTTTTTAAAAAGATTGTGGAGGGATTTTATTTCCTCCCCTTTTTCAGACCGTTAGAGGGGAAAAAATACGTAATGAATCGTGAAAAACGGAAACGTTACTCCGTTAAAAGCTAATCACTTGAAGTAAATGGAAAATACTTTGTCGTCGAATGCATGACAAATTCGGTCGTTGTGGCTGACAGGCACTCTAACCGTTCTCTATTTTATGTGCACGGTTATTGGACCGGATAATCTGTCTCGAGCTCTGCTCATAAATCAAGGGTTCGGGAATCTCCTGTTCAGAGGGAGAATGAAGACTACTTCAATAAACAAGATGCTTCCGGTTTCCAAATATGCTTTTTCATACAGTTTTAGACTCAGGTAATTTATCTTAACATGGTCAATGCCAAAACTTCGAAGAACAATGTCGCAGGAAACATTTAGAATACGTATTGAGAAATCAAGGACGTGTAAGTGATTTGGGCCTTAAAGGACCTATTGTATAGCTCTGATATTAAAATTTCTTTCAATAAGATTTCGAAGCTTAATAGCGATGATTTAAGATCAGAAATTCATTTAACTTTGAAGGTAGAAGTTGAAATCAAGTGCTTATAGCGAATGAAGAAATTTTTGAAGTTAATATCATGTCAGAGCATGATGTTTTTTGGGTAGAGGTTTTTGGCGTCAAGAAAAATCTGTGGGTGAAAAATAAAAATTTTATCATCTGCACGAGTATCTGAAAGTCAGCTTTTAATAACGCGTTATCATTGTATTTACAGAAGTTCTGATTAAAAAAAATAAGTTTAATGACTACAGCAAATAAAACCTGGAAAATGCAATTTTGAGCACGTGATTATATGAAAGGAAATAAATAGGAAATGCGATATTTTATTTTAACAATCAATGTGAGACAGTTTTTCTGATCGTTTGCTATACTAAAGTGACTCATTCAATGAAACCTTTGTAATGAATAAAAATATAATTTAACTTCCACCAGCACGTGGCCGTTCAAGAAATGATGTTCTGACATGATACATTAATATGCGCATGGCAGATTTTATTTTAATCTTATTTTTGCTATCTTAAGCTGTCTAACCTTATTCTGTTAGCAGGTTATTAACTTATATTTAACACCTTTCACATTGAAATAGTTTGTCATACCCTGTTAACAGCTTAAATAAATCACTTAAATATGTTTCTGTATTGTATAAAGCGCCTTCTAAGACGATTTAAACAGGTATATAGCTCATTTTAAATAGAATATATTTTCATTTAATGCTGTAATTTCCTTCATTTAATTGGGTTTCTGGGTTATATATATTTTCAAATCAAAACAGTTAACGTATTCAAAATTTTAAAAAGAAAATGGAAAGGGAAAAGATAAAGAAAAATCACCGCCGTATGAAAGAAAATATGAAAGGAAATATAATATTAATTATGAAATGATAAATCCATTCAAAAAATGAATGACTGAGATAATTTCTCGCTGATATGTTTCAAATGTTACAATGGTTTATTTGTATGATTAAATAATTTTTATTTATTGTAATAGTTATATTATTAGAAAAGGCTTATTGCAAATTATATTTATATACAAATCAAAAATCGTAATTTTAAAGATGTTAACTAAATATTTCTTAATGAAAGTAACTGGAATTTCTTAAATATGAATAAATATTTAAAAAAAATCTCGAAATATATCCGTAGCTATTTTGTTATTAAATTTCGTCTCTTGAGTATAAAAATATTTTATATGTTTTTTACGCGCATAACATGACTATATTTTTGAATGAAGTAATATATAAAAAATAATAACCATTCAAATTTTTTTGACTAATTACCTATGGAATAATTTTAAACAATGATTTAGAGATAAATAATGTTAATTTAAAATCAACTATATTTTTAATAATAAATAATGAATTTGAAGTTTTAAATGAAATAGTCATCATCTTCAAAGTATAGAATATAGTTTCGTAATGCATTATATTAATGGGGGTTCAACTTTTTATTATAGAACACATTTGAATGAAATAGAAAGAGATGAAAGTGAAATATATTATCAGTTTCCACATTTTGTTTCCTCCAAACATTAAGAAGGTGAATGTGCAAAGTATTAATTAAATTTTAGATAGCATTATGATTACAATTATTTTTTAGGACGAAATTTCAATTTACGCCAGTTTATATTCTATTCGTATATTTCTTTTTCATACGACAAAATTACGAACAAACAACTGTTTTCGGTAACTCGTAAGATTGTCTTTAAATAAAATAACAAATTCTTGGGATTTCAATTTCCGTAAACCGAAATATTTTATTGGATTTATAATTGCTTTTCTGGCCACGCGTCGAATATCCACATGACTCGCTTTGAACATCAGAAAATTTTGCCTCTGAATTAAATTTAAAGTTCTGAAATTGATTTATCAGGTAGCTATAAAAAATTTTAAGAACCGAAAAAAAACACCTTTTTTCCTCTCATTTCAATTACATTTCTGCATTCTTTTCAATTATATTAAAATGGTATAGAAAAAAAATCTTGCAAATCTTCATGAAGTTATTATTATTGTTACTGACCGCTTGATAACACTTTTTTATTTAGATTTGAAATTACTTTTTAGGGAGTAAAATATTTGTTAAATTTCTAGGGATACCGTAAAATAAAGATTAAAAAATTATTTTCTTAAGCTAAAAAAAGAGATTTTTTTTTAGTTTTTTCTTCTTTTTGTTATTTGATTGACTTTATATTTGAAACGTATTTATGACTCGAGTATATTTTACTAAAATAAAAAAGGAGTATTTTAGAATGTATAACGGAAATAAAGAATATATTACTTCGAAAGGCATCTGTATCAAAAATTTAAACATCAAAAAAGATTTTAAAATATTATTCGAAGTGTTTAATAATATATATATGATATTTGAAATTGTTTGTTTTTCAGAGTTTGTTTTTTTAAAGTACTAAATTAATAAATGCTCGTGAAGAAATGTAAATATTGTTATTCATTTGTAAGCATTATAAATTAAAAATATATAAAAAAAGGATTCAATCCATGAATCAGCTACACCTGACTCATTAATCTTTATCTTATAATAAAAGTATGTGCATGTGTACGTTTATGAAACAGCTCTCTGCAAGGAAAACCGTCAATCTCGAATTAACTTGGTTCATTAAAAATTAACTAAAATTTTGGCGTCTTTTCGTATTAACTTCTAAAATTATTTTTACACAACAAATATTTTTACAAAGCCTGAAAATTCAGTAGGCTATTTTTTTAGAATATTAATCAAATTTAGATTTATAGTTAATTTTTAAAATAATTAAAACTTATTTTCCAAGATCATACTTCACACAAAGTAAAATTCCACTTCACAAAGTAAATTAGCAATAAGATTTAAGTTAAAAGTAAAATTCAAAATCGAAAAGAAATACAAGGAATCCGGCCTGAAGACTTTACCCAGGGTCACCCACAGTCAGGGATTCAAACCAGGGATTTTTTCTGTGAGGGGTCTGACATTTCGTCAAAATATCGACCCTTCGTGACCCGTAAATCCCAGGAAAACAAAGTCTTAGATGCTAATTAGAATCACAGAAATACAAGAACAATTTTAAAATTAATAGATTACCAAAAAGTTTAAATCAAACAAGACAAAACATTCCATTATCAAAAGCACACAAAAAACAAGCAAACTAATTTGATAAAGGTTGTTTGAATCTAAAGATTTTTTTAACCTTTATAAAATTATGTATTTATTTCATTTCATTGTGTTCTAGTTGTATCAGAATTAGCGCTCTCTAAATACAATTCAACTTTTAATATCATGGTTTAGGAAATTTGTTTAGGTTTTTTTTTTCCATATTGTTTTTCTTTGGTATGATAGTTACATCACAAATACATTAAATATGCATATAAAAAGTTAGCTTTTATCAACGGGTTTCTTTTTCAGCTTGTATGAAATAAAACAATTAGAGAATGTGATATTTTCTGTAAAAGTAAATGTAAGAAATTGTTTTCTGAGACACCATAAAAATATCTGTATTATAAATTGGGTAATCCATTAAAGCAAATTTATTTTAACGGATGTAAGGTGTCTATTTTAATCGAATCCAAATATTTAACTGCCTAATTATTAGCTTTACACATATACATCTAAAAGGATAAATAGTCTGAATTAAATGATCGATACTACTTTATGCAGTTTGAGTTAATAAGAGTTCGAGGAATTACGAATTTTAATTCTGACTTTTCGTTCTTTAAGTCATATGTAATAAGGTATTCATAAAAAATAAAGTTTTGCATTACAAATTTCATATTATTGACCTAAAAACTGAATAAATTATAAAAATCTAAATATCACGTTTCTTTTAAAAAAATGAAACTGCTCCATCGATGGTCTCGGAGAAAGTACGCTATGACCGATTGGTTCCAAGTCTAAAATAAGAAATTTTTGATTGTCCTTGAATAATTATTTTCAGGCCTTTATATTCCATCAGATTTGATTGCAAAAGATTAAATCTTTTGATTGTCAAGATTTGTTTGCTGAATATAGCATAAAATTTAGACTACGAAACAGTTTTCAGAAGTATATTTATTGACTGAAATATAATGAAATATGACATCTTTTATCACTTAAATCTTTTTGAATATAAAACTGAAAATATGATTTAATAATTGATAAAATATTTTTTTTGAATTTTTTTGGGGGATGATTTTGCATAAATTATATAAAAAATGATTTTATAGCACTTATAAGTTGTTAATGCTGATGATTTCGATTCTTTGCACTCGGACTTTTAAAATTCATATTTGGAATCAATAAAAATGCTTTTTTAATGTTTTAATTGAAGTTTAACATCTCCGTTTCAATACTTAAATTTGTAAGAGAACCGAAAGAAAATTAAAGAGATACTTAGCTTAATAGTAGCCTAAGATTTTGATAAACGCCTTCAAAATAAAGTTACTTGACATTGAAATTTAAATAATTGAATATTTATTCTAATAATTGAATATTTATTCTAATATATATTTCTTTAAAGAAATCAAGTTACACAAATTATTTAATAGAAAATCTTTGCAAGTATTAATCCTAGCAAACAAGATAATCGCCAAAGATGGCTACAAATAAAAAAAATTAGTAGTTTGCTGAATTATGCTTTCACTTAACATCAAAACTTTATAACCAGTAGAAAATTTTTCAATCGAAAAAGTCCAGTAAATATTTTTTTAGATCTAGGAAATTTTTTGATTATTTATATCGAAAACAAAAATTATGAAAATGAAAACGATCTTTTAGTCAATTTAAAATGAAAAACAAAGTACTAAAGTTTTTTTTGTTAAATAGAAATGATTTGGGATAATTAAAGTTTTATTCATAAGTATTCTTTAAAAAATTATGCTTTTTTGCGAAATTTATTTTTTAATAAAAATATCTTTCAAATATTTCTTATTAAAAAAATTTTGATTTACAAATCTTCTGTTTAACGAAAAAAACCCGTTTTTAATATATATTCTCAGCTTTTTTAAACCTTCAAATTACCCAAAGCCCTTTGTTCACAGAGAATAAGAGATCGAAATAGTTCACACCTGAAATGCATGAATAAAAAAAGGTTATGTAATCACGACATAAGCGGGCATAAAGTATAAAATTGTATAAGACATTCCTGTATATATTTAAACTTTGACATTTACAAAAAGCATTTTAACTTTATTGACATTTCAAATAATGAAAGACTTAAATGTCGAAATTAAATATACTTCTCATCATTAGTGATCAAACATAGTTTTTTTATTTTTTTCATATTAATGCATGCCATTTCAGTTCAGAGAATTTCAATATTTTTTTTTCTATAATTGCTTTAAATCTGAGTGAAATGGCCAGAAAAAACTATTTTCTGCTTCTTTTATTTTTTTTCTCTCCTTTTTCTTTTTATTCGAAGAATTATTTTTTTTATCTCTCCGACATTAAAAATATAATGAACGAATATCATTCAATCTGAAAATTTTGAGACAAATCTCAAATATGAAAGGAAAAACTCAATCCATTTAACTCAAAACAATTTTTTGGGTATTTGATTCCCTAATAAAATATTATTCTTGTGTTTGATTTTTATTCTTACGAGAGGCTATAAATCTTTCATGATGAAACAAAGGTCTATGAAAATGAAAAAAAAAAAATTCTTCCATTTGCTGAGAAAGATTTTTCGAGCGTAAATAGATAAGAAAGGGATCAAAATATTAACTTCAGTTTCGCTTTTTTTGTGCACTTATTTACAGTGTAATATAAAAAGAAATATTAAAGTTCGTTTCTATTCAAGCGCCATTTCTTATCCTCTTTATCATAATCTTCAATTTCAAACAAAGCTTACAATCTTTTCTGAATCTTCGATGCTGATTCAAATCCTTGCAATCCAATTAAATCAAAATCGCCTCGAAGCAGAAGTAAAAGCAACTCGAGTGGTCTTTTTCATAAACTAGCTTGATCGAGTTTTGGAAATATAATTCAATTGAAAATTCATTTTTCAATGAAATTTTTCTACCTAATAGGACAAAACTTTTTCTTATTTGCTTTCAATAAACTCTTGATAAATGCTAACCAAATATATTGAAATTCTCTTTCGATTGAAAAGTTTCTCTATACCATTTCAATTTTTGATATTCGATAGATTTTCCGAAAATATTGTTTTGTTTTCTTTTTCAGCGAATAATAAATAAACGCGCATTAAACTTTCTGTTATTCTTAGAATTTGTAACAATGTTCTTTAAATTAAACTTTAAAAAACTATTTAAATTAGGAATATTACTTTCATCAGTAAAAATAGATGAATAATGATGATGATTCTTGATTTTGCATAGATAAACAATCTAAAAAGATGCTAAATCTTTAAAGTAGAAATTTAGCACGCCAAATGACAAATTTCATTTCAGAAACACTGTCCAACTCTAATTTTGATCAGCTTTAAACAATTTTAAATGGAATTTTTATGGTAATTTATTAGACTAAAGCAATGCCTAATCATTTCATTCACGAAAATGTGAATTAATATCAGAGACCAAATTCTGCTCTGAAATGAACCAATTGAATTTTCAAAACTAGAGGAATGTATAAAAGTAGCTTTGATGCAAGTCATTCCTATGTTTGAAGCTCTCATCTTACATGAAGAAAAATCTTTGCAAATTTAGGATTCCACATTGCATTCAAGCGTTTTGGGTTTGAACAGCATGCTTCTTACTATGAAACAGCCCTGCAGAGTAGTCATTCTATTTTTCCTGAATTGGCAAAATGTCACAGAGATATTGCCTTTTTACCTTAAAAACCACCATAACGCGGATCTCGTGTTCAGCGCAAGCTGGTATCGGATTTGATACGCACATTTGGAATTATCGATTTGTGATAGACTACCCTGATTGCACATGCGATCGATCTCGTCCAAAACGACTTTCCATTCTTTTCAAGGCTTTCGCAGAAATGTACCAGATGGTAGGGAAAAAAACATCAATAGGCAAATGCACAAGTAGATCGAATTTTGCCGTTTGAAAAATGCAACACTCAATTCTTCATATGCTTCTGAACAGACTAAAATTTATCGATTGTTAAGATGATTGAATAGACTAACACTTCCTACCCTATAAAGATTATGATAGCATATAATTATTAAATACCACTGAATTTCGCTTAAGGCTTGCTATATAGTAAGGAGCTAAAGATAACTAGTCTTAATAATAAATAATTAACGAGCATAATCATTTCTGATTTGGCCACCTTTTTTTTTCTTTTTTATATTCAAATTATTCAAATTGTTGATATTTTTAAATATATATAATTTGGCAATTCATAAAATCCCTTATTTGAAAGAATAGAATTCTGATCACTCAACAAATTTGGGTGCATTTTATTCCATATTTTTAAAATTTATTTTGTTCTCTTAAATTCATTTGAATCGCAGTGTAAAGCAATAAATGTGCACTTTATCCATATCCACATTTTATATTTCTTTCAAAAATTGAAAATGGTAGTAAAAATTCCAACAGATTAAATTCTAGCCTTTTCAAAAGTATATAGATGAATACACTGGATTTTGAAAAATTCTTTTGCAAAATAAATGTTGTCTATTTATGGGCTCGAAACTGAAACTGACTCTTTAAATTTTATTTTCTCTCGAGACTATTTTTTATGTAGTTCTGAATTTTATTAGAATTTGTTTAGAAGTGTATGCTTCTATTTAGAAAAACTGTCAATAAAAATGATATATTAGCTCCTTAAATCTGAATTAGAACAGTTGGTTTCGAAATTATTAGATTTATTAATTGGCAGTAACAAAGATACTTGAAATTTTAACACCGATTTATTTCAACATAGTTTGTTTAGAGCGAAGCGATTATCAAATGATGTCTACTTATATAATGATGTCTTGAATAAATTATGGCTCTAATGGCGAAAAATATCGATGTTGACATTCTAAAAAACCTTCTTTTCGGCCATGTATCAGTCTTTATGTAATCAATCTTTGTATTAAAAAATAATAAAAATATTCATTGCTAAGAAATCTGCAATCACATCAATAAATTTAGAGGTACACTTTTTGTTGTTATTATTGATATTTAATTTGTATCACAGTACAACTGTAATTTCTCACCTACCTCAGAAAAGGGGGCAGTGGGCAAGAATTTAGGCTGAATCCAAATAGCCTTAATCCTACAAGGTACAACCAATCCATAAGAATGTAAATCCCGTTTGGAGATGGTTATCTTTTCCACACTTTTAATGCATGCATATAGAGAGCAAGACACGTACTATAACGAAAGTATCTTATGACAGTATCTGAGATAATCGGATCTGGAAATTTTGATTTACTCTAAATTAAAAAATGTTTAATATTATTTGAAATTTGAATTATAAATGAAATAAAATATGATTTATTATATAATGTATTGTAATTATTTTTGCAAAATTTATTTTTAATGTGCATTAAAAACAAAAGCTATCAAACAATTTTATTATAGTTATGTATCATATAAATATATTAATTTGTTGATACAATATATTAATTCGATGTCTGCATCAAAAATTAATTACTTTGCAAAGAGAAATTTAGTCGATTTTATTACAGATTTCTCTTTGATGTGTTTATAAAATGAGATGATAAATGAAACAAAAATATAAAGCTTCAAATAATGAAAATTTTAAAGTGGCAAATATGATTGTCGTAAAATATGTTGAATATTGTGAATATGATTATTTTAAATTCTTAATGGTTCTCAGTACCGTTAATTAGAAATAAAGAAAAACGTCTTCTCCTATAAGAAAAATCTTAGTTTGATTAAGATAACAACAATCAAAAAATGGATTTTTTTATTTATATAATTCAAAATATACCATTCAACATATTTTAAGAATAACACTTTTCCTAAGGGGGATTAATAAAATTTATTTCTAAAACATTTGTTTAAAAAGGAATCAGTCGTTATTGAACTTCGGAACTTCTTTTGAATAACCTTAAATGTAATAGTTAATGCTTCCATTTTTCACAAAAAAATAGATTAAAAAAATATTGGCTTAATGAATTTGCGCACTTGATAAATTGTATTCTTGAGGTCAGTTTAAATTACAATTTAAGAAGGAAAGAAAACCTTTAATGGTTTTAAAATGGTTTTTATTTGAAGCTGTTGGATATAGAAATTCATCTTGTTCTTTAAATTTTGAGCACAATGTAAACGAGATTTTTCCTTGAGTACACGAACGCTAATAAAACAGATGACAAAAAATAATACTCAAGTTTGATCATTCAGAAATTTTCTCGTATATTCAACTTTGTCGGAGTTAATTAGAGTGTTTAAAAAACTGTTTAATTTTAGTTAATTCGGTAGAAGAGTAATTGATGATGACAATAAAATGAGCATACAAATTTCCAGTTGCAGAAACACAGAATAACTTTGAAAGACCGAGTTTTATTTCTTATGTACAAAAAAATGCAACTGCAGTTAAAGAGTAATATAATTATATTTTATAATGTTTAATTTTTTAAATCTCGAAATAGTTACTTCAAAATTAATTTATTATATGGTTTTTGTGAATAAAAGGCATTTTAAACAGCGAAAATTTGCTTCAAGGGAGAATAGTTTCTATAATAAGCAGCGACATATTTTAATTCAACAAGCGTAAAGTTGTTATAAATAATATGGATATTCAAAAAAAAGGATTATATTTATTAAAAATTAAATTGGGTGTCTCTAAAATAAATTATTTATTGTCTATTATCTGTGCAGAAATGACATATTGGCTTATGCTTTATTTTCTTAAGGAAATATACCAGTAAATTTGTTATTACGATTGTACTAACATTACAATTATTTAAAAAATCGAATAAAATTTAACTGCAGCATTTATTAGAAAATTAATCCCTGGTATAGTTAGCAAAATACAGCAGTTATTTTAAGAAATTAAAAAAGCAGTCTCAATGCGTATTGTGTATTTAAAAATATTCTTCTGCACAGCAGCATATATATATATATATATATATATATATATATATATATAT
>JAOUZG010031916.1:4144187-4202894 GCA_026289955.1 Argiope argentata | reverse complement strand
TTAAAAGTGGGAATTGAAAATAGCACTTTCCTGATTAGCATATCATAAAATTCTTTTCCCCATTCATGATTCTGTATAGATATTTAAACTTTTTTTGGAGTCAGTTGCCATTTATAAGCAATTAAAATTATAAGATATTAAAAATTTTCAATGTTATTAAAATATGTAAAAAATAACATTTATCGTTAAAATTAATTCAAAATGCCTTTCTTGAAAAATTTCAGTAGACAATTTTAAAATTCTGAAAAATGATTTAATTTAATTGTTTACACATCTAAACTTCCATTTCCCGTTATCAGTTATGAGAAAGAGATCGATGCCTCTCAATTACCCTACTTTAAAATAAAGGTTTATGATCTCAGAGTAATTTTATTGTATTTCACAGATGTTTAGTTATTTATTATAAAAATTATTATGATATATATACCGGGAGACTCATCTTCATATGTAAGTGGCATTTTTGAAATCAATAGTTAAAATTTTAAAAACAAGCAGTTTTGTAACCTCCGAATACCAAGTGTATGATTGCTTGAACAATTATAATAAGAGAAGTGGGAAATTAGACACTCCTCCTTTGCTCTTCAAAAGTGGTATTTTAAAGTATTGAAGTAACAACTTCACACAAAATCAAATAGTTTTCAAAAGCTGTAATAAAATATATCTATAAAAATGAAGAATGTTTTTTCTTACTTCTTTAGAGTGCTAGCAATAATTTATTCCAATTTCCTCTTTTCATTAAATTAGTTTTTTTTTCTTTATAACTTTATAGATTAAATATATTCAATTTGACAGATAGTTGTATTTGTAAAATCGTTTTTAAATGGCATAAGCGATGATATTAGGTTGAGAATCATTAATTTGAACAAATCCATCAAATTAGAACACAGTGATATTTTTTTCTGAACAATTTGTGAATTGTTTTCTTTCAAGGACTCTTACATGAATCAGTGAAATTTATCTACCATGAGACAAAGTCTCTTGTTTTATATTAATAATGAAGACACTAGAGTAAGAAAGTAAATGTTACTTATGACACTTGTCATGGACAAGCCCCGCTGATGCCGAAGGTATGCGTCTTTTCCTTCAAGTAGCGCCAACTAGGATACGACTTTAGTTACACATTCATCACATTCGATTGCGCAGCACCTTTTTGAAAGAGGACACAATCACACATCTCCCAGACAGCACACAGAAGATCAACCATGCCCGGACCGGGACAACCCACTACTTCTGTTCCAGAAACCCGGTAGAAAGGAAATTAATTCTTCAAATAAAAATAGGATTCAAGATATTTCAATCTAAATACCCTTTATTTACTTATTTTTCAAATGATATTGCTAATTAATGGAAAATATCATTAAATTTTCTGAAACATGGGAATATAATCAACTATCTTTTAATCTACTATCTTTAATGAAAAGTAAAGAAACACAAAGCGCAATAGACAGAAAAAAAAAAGGCACTATCCAAAATACAATCAATACCGAGACGAAAAGTTCTTTTCGAATCTGATGAGAAGATAGGAACTGCAACAACAACTACAAAAAAAAAAAAAAAAGATGATTCTGTATTTCTTCTCAGATGAAACGAGGAATATAATACATCTTACACGGAACAAGAGAAGGAAAACATCATCTGAAAAGTATTTCACAAAGACAGACGAAAATCGATGGATTAACCCCTCCTCGATTCGGGCTTAATGCCAGCAATCACAGCTTCCCACACAGCCTCGATCATCAGTATCCCGAGAAGAAGATTTATATTAACCCCAGCGAACCGAGGAATGATATATCCCTGAAGCACTCGCTCGCTTCTCGTTCCGGCAACAAATCTCGTTACTCGGTCCGGCAACACAAAACTCTTCAAAGCGCCTCATATTCTTCAAGTAATATCCTTATCATCTTTTATACTTTCATGTTTCTCGCTTTTTCACAATTGTGGGCTCAAAGGAAATTTTTGGAGACGCTTTCTTTATTACTATTTTTTACCGACCCCCTCCCATTTCGTTTTCTTTGTTCGCTCCTTTTTTTTCCCACGATTCCACCAGGTTAGAAGTGCATTTAGATGGGAATCATTTCTTTTTCTCTCCTTTCAAATTGACTCCTTCGTTCTGACGCATAATTTACTGTATTTTTACAGAGTGGGCGAAAAAGGTAACGATGCTTAATGCATTACTTTCAAGAATTTCGGGAGGACGTTGTTTATTTTTAGTTTTATCCATCTTTGGGTTTTCATAATTCTGTTTTAAATTAAGAAGTGGATTCAAATTTTCATACATTTTGGCTTTACATCTTTTCTCAGTATAATAATAAACTAAATATCATATTTCTATTCGCCTGGGGATTGTTCCATTAACTAAAAGTGTGTGTGTGTGTTTTTGTTCTATGAATGGCAAGACGAGGTGAATTAAATACGCAAGACTTTTATTAAAATAATCAACTGCTTGGCAAATTATTTATTTAGGGGAATGATATTTGTCATTTTAAATTTAAAAAGGAGTTTTTAATTGTATAATGAAGATGTTTAACTTAGATTATTTCATTAATCTTCGCTCTAACATTTAAAAATTTCAAATTGAATCACAGAGAGTGGAAAATGTTTGTATTCATTGAAATGTAAATAAATTTTACACCAAATATAATTTAAATAATGAGAAATCGGATGAATACATATTTCAGGTATTTGATTTCATGATGAAATCAATTTAAAAATTGAATTATTTCCTTTTTTTTGTTATTATTTTTATAATGAGTTTGAATTTTATTCATGAGAATCATTGCAGTGCGTTCCAAAGCATGTGATTTAAGCAGCTGTTATAAACGTATTTCTTTCTTTCAAATTTTTGTTATTTGATTTGTTTTTATTTCTATTATTAAAATATTTCTTTTTAATGATCAATTATTAAATCCAAAATACTTTTATATACTTATTAGCTTTTAACATTTTAACCTATTATCTTTTTAAATTGATACATTTTTAAGATATTAAGATTATTTTAAATATTTGTAGGTAATCTTATATGCTCATTGAATTTTTTATTACAAAATGGGAAACATAACTCACCATGTTAGATAAAAGTTAAAAAAAAATTGAAAAGGTATTGAAAAAGCATAGTATATTTTGCTGTTATTTATATATTATTTTAGAACTATTGAAATTTTGATATCAAAAAGCTCAGCAAATATGTAAATAAAAAAATTCAGATCCCCCCCCAAAAAAAAAAATATTTTAAAAGAATTTCATCTCTTTCAACTTGAATACATTATGTTTGTTCGTTATGCTTAGGATGTGTAATTAAATGTTTTATGAGATTATATTGAATTTTCTGTCTTTAATTCTATTTTGTCTTCTATTAATTTGATAGGGTGACAAGCTATCCAAATTGTTCTAAGGAAAGTTTTCTGCTTGTAAATATCCTATATAACAGACGCTTAGAGGCAGAAATATGATAATCGGAAGGAATGTTAAATACAATAAAGAATTCAAAAAAGTTTCAAAATTATTGCAAACAAAATATAAAATCCAAACTACAACAATGCAGGCCAATACCCATCCTGGATTAATGTTTTTGGTGGTTTAAAAATCCATTTCTATGATCCGTATCGCAGAGAAAATGTTTCGTGAACATCATTTTTATGCGTAAAGTCTGCCAGACATGATCCAAAGTCGTTCTGCGGAAAAGTATGAACCTAAGGCTTAAGAGCCCAGGCAATGGACACTTGAGGCTTCGGTTACCGACTCGTTATGTTTGAATTATAGATGTGTTTCCAGGCGGGGGAGAAGAAATGAGGTATCGACCGCAAAATATGAAAGGCATTCATTTTTCAGATGATGGCAGCAGCACCAAGTGTTGGAATGATGGGAAATAGTCAACATAATGTGTATAAATTAATGACGCAAATGTTCGGATATCTGGTAGTCCCCTATATATATAAAATAACGAATATAAGTTCTTCAATATTCTTTTTATACGAAAAACAATAGTTTTCGCAGTATTTTAATATTATTGATTTAATTTTGCAAAGATATTAAATACTAGCTCTTTCCCGCGACTTCGTACGCGTGGAAATTTTGATGTGTATATGTGAGAACGGACAGTCTAATCACAATGTAAAATGTTATCAAAATCGTATGCATGTATACATTTTCAACGTCAATTGGAGCAACGCAAAGACGTGAATTTTAAGCACCAGTTGGTGTAACGCAATGCAGATTAGAATATTTTAATTTCAATTCATCTAATTTTTTTTTCAAAAGCACTTCTGAAGGAATCAAAAGATATATTAATTAACAATGTTTAACTTTATACTACACTACGAAAATAAACAAAAACGTTTGAAATAACCGGTTGAAAACATGTTACGTCTTACACCATTAGCGTGGGGAAAAAACTACTTAAAAGCTATGTACTTGAAAATATAAAGGTGCTTTAAAAAATTAAATCGAAAATGTTGAAAATAGGCAAAAGGAATATGTACAGCAAGAAAAAAAATCAAGATAAATGACACAGGAAATATCGAATTATATTAACACAAGAACAGCGTAATAAAAAATGAATACACCTTCCTTTAGAATAGTAAAATAATATTAAAATGAAAAACGGAAAAAGGAAAATGAAAATTATTACACTTTTTTCTGATGAAAACTGTATGTCGTGTAATCCTACAGTATATCACAAAGAATTCTATTAGATAAGATAATATTAAAAGAATACCGGATATAGAAAAATAAAACAAACGATTCATAAAGCTCAGGCAGTTGTTTTCAGTTTTTTTAACTTTTTGGTGGAAAATTTAGTTTTTAATTAATAAAAAATTAATCACTCAATTAAAGGAAATAAAAATTAGTCTTTATTCTTCTGTAGACTATAATCTATCTCTGTGTTAAATTTCAACCAATTTCTTTCAGCCGTTCTGACGTGATTGAATCCCATCATCCATGCCTCCAAATTTTCACATTTATAATGGTAGTATAGATAATACATTTGACATCTAATTATCTAAAAGTTTCTAACTTTCAGTCATTTACTCAAACTATAAACTAAGTTCTTAGGAATTCGTTTGAACATATGATAATTCATTATTTACTTTAAATCCTTCAATAACTATTTTAACGTGCCCATTTAATGTGAATTTTTTTTCAAATACTTTATTTTCATTAATTACAATATTCGTTAGACGTCAGTCTTAATCAATTCCAACTCAATCAACTTTGTTTCATGTAGTTATATGTCTTTTATTACAAATTATGTTATGCTCAACAACTTTTACATTTTTTTCCTCGAATATTTGTTAATTTTTTAGATTTCAATCCTTTGCACTCCAAAAAATAATTAGATGCAAAATTATTCACCTAATACAAAGATATGTTTATTGCTATGAAAAATAAATATGCATGATTCTTTTAAGTCGATTTTCTTTGAAAAATGAATCTGCATCTCTTAACCCTTATGTAGGCGTTTTTAACAAACAAATTTGAAAAATTATTTAATAAAACGTCAAAAGAATGTGAAATCTTGAATGGTGAGGCCCCATTGGAGTGCAATGGAATTGTAAGTGATTGAATATTCAGAATATTAGAAAAGAGAAATAATTTCAGGCACATTATTTTGAATCTGAATTTGTAAAAAGACATTCCATTATTAAAATTTGTATCACGTTAATTACTTGGATGGATATGATAAAAATTGTATCTACATAATGATCGTTGAAATCACCAAATTTTGCATTTTTTGTATACAATCAATTCTTAAAGATTTTAAACCTGAAATGCTTCTTTGAATTAAAACAATGAATTAAAAAAACATTATCTGCATGGAATTTGTGCGCCTATACATGGAAGTAATGGATTAGACAAGCTATTTTTCAATTCCTACTATTCGCTCACACTCTCCTTATATGTATATATATTGTTTAAATTTTCAATCGGTAATAAAATACTTTTTATTCCTACACTCAAGTTCAAGTAATTTGTTTAAACTTGTAGTGGATGACATTTGATGGTAATGCAGGTTTTTTCAGATATTAATTCCTTAATTTTTATTAATTAATTAAAAACTGTCTCCCCAGAAATCTTCATTTATCTACCACTAAATGATTCAGTTTGTTTTTAATTCAACTCTGATGATGTTAATCTTAACATATTTTCGACCGATTATTTCAATTGATTCTGTTTATCTTCTTAATTTTTGATGCATTTAAAATTAGATATTGTTAATTAACCAATTTTGCTGATTCCTTTTGAAGTACTTTCAAACTAAAATACATAATAAAGAAAATTAAAGATAACTAATCTGTATAGTGTTACCCTAACTGGCGTTGAAGATTCGTGCATTTTGAGATGCCTCCTTAATTGACGGTGAAAATTGAACAATAGTATAATTTTTGATTAACTATTTATATGTATAATCACTAGATTGGGATATCTTGGCTGGTAGGGCTTGGATTCGTATCTTTTGGGCAGCGAGTTCGAACTCGCCAGCCGAAGATTCTCCCTGCGTGTGTGTTTTTGGAAGTTATATATGTCATTGTCACAAAATCCTCCATATGGAGAGTGATACCACTAAAGGAACTAGGTTCGAGCTGATCTGCTGTTCTAGATCTAAATTACAATCTCTGGATGGATTAATGAAACCCACCCCGTAAATAGGGTTTGTAAGTGTGTGAGCTAGATGTTAGACTTCTGCCTTCTGGTGCTCAGAGGTCCATACCTTAAGAAGCTACTGCACCTATTTTTTCGTTGTAAAGCGGAACACGAGAACAACATAAAGAGTTTTTTTTAAAGTAACAAGTAAAAATTTTCTTTTTATAACTAAGTAGGATTTGAATTAAAAAAAATTAATTTCTTTTTTTTTTTCGAAAATATTAACACATATTTAATTACAAAATCTTATGAATTTTTTTTATAATTCATTTTAAACAAGCCATAAGAAATGATAAAGGTGTTAAAATTTTGAAGAAAACTGGAATTAATAATAATAAAAGAGCATAATAGATTGGAATAAAATATCTGGAATAAAATAATTTAAATGCATCGAATACTAAAGTTTTATAATAATAGTAACGTTTAATCTTTCGTAATCAGAAAAAAAAGATTAAATATTTGTTCATTTTAGTTATTTTGCAGGATATAGAAATTGACCATAATTAAATAAATTTTTAAATTATTTCAAAAACTTTTTGATCATATTTTTAAAAACTTTTTAGAAACTTTTTAAATTTTTATGCAATTTTATTGAAACTATTATATCTCATCTTATTATATATTTCGACATTTTTAAACCTACAATATAAATTTACTTCATTACAAATCATAACAATTTGCAATTAAATATTGAGGAGAATTAATTATTTTTATTTTACAAATAAATTCTCAAAAAATTGGAAGCCTTTCCAGGTATTTGTTTAAACGGTACGGAAATGTGAAGGAAAACAAATTGCCCATTGTGCTGGAACCTATCTCTCAAAAATTGCCTTTATCTAGAAAAGAGGTACCGAGGAACCATTATAAGATTTTCTTTGTCGAGAGCCACACCGAAAGGATTACCTTTCTCCTGAGTTTTATAAATAAAAGAAGCAGAGTCAGTAGAACACAGGGCTGGAGATTGTTCCCTCGGGACTAAATGTAATACATTCCCTCCTTCTCTTTAACATGTCATGGGATAGTTGTCTTTGCAATTTTCCTCGACTTCCTAACGAAAGAGAAGCAGAGTTTCAAACCCGAAACAAATTATCCCCAGTGGCTCGATAAGTGTCAGACTTACTGTAAAAGGGAGTTAGGAAGGAATCAAAAATTTTCTTTTTAAGAGCAGCCTAACCATGAAAAAAGTTCCTTATCGTAATGCCTCCCTTTCTGCTCTAATTCACTCTTTTATGGTTAAGAATTATTAAAATTTCACATTAATATATACTTCTTTAGAGATTCGAAGCATAAATTATAAATTTCAATAAAAATGATAAATACAAAAAAAACAATACCTGAAGTATCCATTATGTCTTAAACTTATTTGGAATAGGTATCACTAAAAATTCAAAAGTGAAAAAAGTATGTAAAAGCTGTAACCATCAGAAGTCCATAATTTTTGAAAACTACAAGAAATTATATTTCATCTGCATTTTTATTAGTAATAAAGCTTTTAGGAAGAATTTATTTGTAAAATAAATTTAAATACATCACGAATATAGATAGAAATTTATGAAAGAGAAACGATGTTTTTTTTGTTTAAAAGTAACTTTGTAGAAAATTTTTCCATATGAGGTTAAATATTCCTTTTTTGTGTGTGAAGAAAAACAAGTAATTTTGATAATATTTGAGAACAGTAACAAGTATTTTCAATGCAATTACGCAGGAAATATGAAAAATACTATCATAAGTGAATATATATAACTGGTAAAAGCTTCAAAATACTATTGTGAGTAGTTATAAAATTAGAATATTAAAATGTGCGAAGTTATAAACATAAGGAATTAATTCTTCATGCATTGATCTGATAAGGAGTAGCAATTTTTTTTAAATATTAAATGCTTATAAATAATTTAAATTTTTATTCAAAAATGTTTGAAACTTTGAGCTTTAAATAGTTTATCTCATGAGTTCTATTATTTGTTTTAGAATTTAATCAAGAAATAAAATTTCAAAACTTCATTTTGGAGTATACAAATTTTTATGTCAGGTGCAATGATGAATTTTGGCTAAAAATAAATCTTTTGTACCTTTTTTATCTGCAACCTGAATTTAAAAAATGCGTTGTTACTTATGACACATGGCATGGACAAGCCCCGTTGATGCATCAGTATATTTAAAGTCGAATATATGCATCTCTTGTTTCAAGTAGCTCCATCTAAGCTCAAGAGTACAACTTTAGCTGCAAACGCATCGCAGTCGCTTGCACAGATCTTTTTTACAGGGGGGGATAGTCACATATCTCACAGATAGCACACAGAAGAACAAAAACGCCGGGATTCCCAGAACACTAGGAAGACGCGCTACCTCTGTGACAGAAAGCCGGCGAAAAAATAAGTGATTGAATCTTTCCCAAGTGAAAAAAATGCTTAATTTAATATTTTACATATTGTGTAAAGATTTAAAAGTGCATATATACACAATAAAAAGAACCTGAAATGATGGTTTATATTAATTATTGAATATTCTAAAGGAATTATTTTGCTGCAACATAATCAAAAAAACCTAATTTAAACTGCATTATAATGATGCTTAAAAGAAATCTTGGTGAAATGAATATTCGCACAGGATTCGAAGCATATATGTTCAATAAAAAATTACAATATTTTTCAAGAAAAACCATTTCGAAAATTGGTTTTCGGGAGAAAATATTTTGTAAACTGTTGTGATGTATGAGTTGTGCCGAGAAACACTTAATTCCGACTTTTCTCCGGAGTTGTTTTCATGCGGATGGCAGATAGAAAGCAATTTCGCTTTATGTTATTGGCTGCTAATTAATCTAAAATTCATCGACTAACCATAGCTCAAGCTACTTAAAATTAATGTGTTTTCCTACAGGTAATCAAGGTGCTGATTAAAATTTCAATTTATCTGGTGTTATAACTGACGTCATACATTTGTCTCAGACGTCTACTGATTAAAAACAAAAAGTTTTAACTGCCATAATAAATGAAAAGTAAATAACGAAAATAATTTTCGCTTGTTAATTTAGTTACAGAAGTTCAATTTGCTACTAAATTTGTAGTTTTCTTATTAAAACCGTAAATAATTTATATTCCAATTCCTGCATCTTATTTGTTCTCTACCATAAAATTCTTGTCTTATTTATGTATTAACATTTCAGATTAGGTTTACGCTCGATTTTAAATTATTTTAACTCTAAAGTATTCCTGTCGAAACAAACTACAAACTAAATTATTTGATTCTAGGGAATTTGGATATTGCAAACAATATTCAGAATTCTATTGAATTCTGAATATTTCGAACATTACAGTTTGGAGAGGAAATTTAAGAGACTTAAGTAAAGTTCATGCACACATATAACGAGCAGTTCATTCAATATTTTGCACAAAAACTAGGTTAAAATAAGCTAATTTAAAATGAAACTAATTTTGGAAATTAAAATTTATTATTAATAGCTATTCATATAAAATTTATATATGTGTAATGATAACTGAACAATAAAAAGGTAATTTTGCGATTTCTTTCTAAAGATTTAAAAAAATAGTGGAAGAAATTTTCTAGATTAAATTATTTGCTATGGGTAGATTAAGTATAAGTTTACAAGTCATTTTTGATAAATCTTAAAATTGCATTCATATAACTATACATTGGATGAGTTTCATCTCAAATGATGCCTGCAGCAGTCATTTCGGAAAACAACCAAAAGGTAAACAGACAGTGATTTTATGCGCATCAAAATTTATCGCTTGCGGCGACCAGAAGTTTGAAAATGTAGCAAAATATTTATTTAGTGAGGCCTTCAAAAACTTTATCTCCTCTAAAGGCTAAATTTAGGCAGATATTTTGTTTCTTATTAAATGAATTAATTCAAGTATTAATCTTAAAGCAAGTAAAGAAAATGTGTAGTAAAGATTAACAAATTTGATTAATCCATTACTCAGTTGGATAACCTCAGTTTCTTAAAAACTGAGCAATACATATCAAAGAAATAAATCTGAAGGTATGATTTGTTTGTTCAATTTTCTAGTGAGCTCATTTTTGTGAAAACGACAAAAAAAATTGGTTAAATGTTAAGACGTATGATGCACATTTTTCCTTTTTATAATCGCGTTATATAATTTTTTCGATGAAAACACAAATATAATGAATTGACATTAATCATTCTTAAATTAAAATTTTTATTCCTGATTATTTGTAAATTTCATATAGATAAATCATACATTATTTTACGAACCTTTATTTAACATGGCTTCTTTGATGTTTGTAAAGATGCATTATCTAATAGATTTTTATTTATTTCTCTTGGTTATATGCGAGTTTTAAGGTCTTTCTTATTTGTATATTTATTTAAAATTGATATTATTTTGATGTAATTAAAACACAATTTCCAACAAATTGAAAACTTTAATCAAAACTTAGCTTCATATAAATAGCGCAGTCCTGTTAATTTAAGAAGCAGAGATTTAAGATTCTATGTTATTTATAACAATGAATTATGAATATACCAAATAGGTAAAAATCCCCCCCCCCCAAATAAAAACTTGTTTTAACAGCAGAGAAGTATAAATGAAATTTTAACATAATTAGAGACATCAAAATAAAATCTTTAAAATACAAAACACTTGAAAAAAAATGTTCAATATAAATGAAGTCAAGTAAGTTTTCATAAGAAAAATATCCACATATTTATTAAAAGGAAAAATGCATTGTAATTGGATTAAAATTTCTGTACATTAATATTTCTGTCACCACCATTTTATTTGGCATATCTCTATGATATGTTTTGATGAGACTTTTTTTGAAAGTAAATATAACATTTTTGTATTAACTCGTTGATTGCCGAGTCACTTAAAATCGTGCGATAACAAAAGCTCCCTGTCGATATAGAATTGGATTAGACAAGACCATGTTTAGCTCACATCTCCATGTTTTAACATGTTGCTTAGGGTATGAATCAACTATGATTCATACACACTATTTAATGAGATATTTCTTTCTCTAAATACAGTGCTGTAGTTAAAACAGAGCAAATAAGTAATCATCTCATTCGATAGTTTTCCGAATCACAAGTATGAATGACAGGAAGCATTATAATAAAAATATGCGTTTAAAACAGTTCTTTTATATTTGAACAAAAATGAAATTTTTTTAAAAGCATCACTAATTAGATTTATAGAAAGTTATTTCATTACTAGCATCAAATTGGCTGATTTCAATTCACGTGAATTATTAAATTATGAAATAGATTTCAAAATTTAATTAAAATACTTAATGCATGTAGGTTCTTCAAATGAATAAAAATAAATTAAGTATTTCAGTCAATAAATTGAATTAGAAGCAGTTGAGACATATTTGTCCAAAATTAATATTCCCCCACGACATTATGTTTGAAAATTCAATTGTACTAATGGATTTTATTTCTTAAATCAATCATACGCAACGTTGAATTTTCATTTCATCAGTGACTACTTATTAGAAGTAAATATGAAACAGTAATGAATGAAGCATGATAATTAAGCGTTGCCTCGTGACAGAAATCCACACTTTATTTAAAATCCATAATCTATCCTGTTTAATTCCGACGTAACCGATGAAATTGCAATTAATAATCGTGCCCTAATCCAGCCGAAAGCGTTTGATATTAATTCGCAGTCACATAAATGAGACGCGTGAAGGCTCATTTTGGCATGCGTGCTTCCTTGTCAAAACTACTGCAGAGCCTTGGAATGATCATATTTTACTGGATAATCTCTCTTGATGATTTTCACACAGAGAGTTGTAATGATTTCAAATTTCATTTCTAATTAATGGAGCGAAAGAATAAGATTTAATGAAGTATCATGGGAGAGCAGCTGAATATTTAATAAATTAACTATGAATTTATTGATTTTTACATTAAGAATTAGAATACTTTTCCAAAAATGATGTAGAATTTCAAAATAAATTTACCTTTCCCTTATGCCTACAAATGTCTAGTTAATTAGAGTAAAATACTTCCAAATTCAGGGCGAATGTTATGTTTCTTAGATTGGTGAATATTTTGTTCTATTAGATTCGTTTTAAGGTCATAACAATGGGGTCATCAACTGCAGAAGTTTAAAAGTTTGAAGCAGATCTGATATTTTTAGAAAGAATTGATAGCATAAAATAATTTAAGTTCTATATAAATTGTATGCTAACATTATAAATAAAAAAAGTAAACTGGAAATTAATGTTATTAATTATAATATTAGGATCTTAATAGTAATATCAATAACAGAACTTCAAGGCTATCATATATGCTTGGTATTTTGTTAGAAAATGAATCAAGTAATGAAAAACTTTTAAGTCATATGTGTATTAAAATAACACTAGTATTCACTTGTGTATTCCGTTGTAACATATAAGGAAATTAGTTAACAAATTTACTTTATCATTCTATCGCCAAAAGGAAAAAAAGTTAATTAAAATCATTTATAAAACACGCATTTACAGTCTTTAAAAATCCAATAAGAATATTTAAATATTTATTTATTTATACCCTCTATAAATATTTAAATTTTAGACAAGATTTATAAAATTAAATTATCTTATGAGCAAAATAAATGCATAGTGAAAAGAATATTAAATCTTCAGTAATATTTTATTTCAATCACAAGATCACAAAATGGTCACCACCACAAATAAATATTGAAGTTATTCTCTGGCCTTTAAATAAAAAGTTTCCAATGCAAAACATAAATCACGACAATTATTAAAAATCTATGAAATGCCAAAACTATCACTTTTAATAGTTAATATTATTTTTTATTCATTTATAGTCCTTGGAAGTTATGATTATGTTCGAATGAAGTAAAAAAAATGGAAAGTAAAAAGTCATGGCTTATGATTGAAAATTCAGGTCGATATTTCAAACAATATGACTCAATTACGTATCTTTAATGTAGAGAAAAGCTTTAGTCCGAAGTGAAAATTTAGATTTCTTCAAATAAAACTCCTTTTTATTTCCATAAATAAAAAATTTTATCCAGATATTTTATAGATATTTTTCATTATAACTTAATATTCTTCATTATTGGCAAACTTTTATAGCTCCATATAATATGAAAAAGTTAAGTTTCATTCAATGCAACTTTTCGATTTGTTTTTGTTCAGTATTATAAAATATTTCTACCTAGATATTACATATAAATAATATTAATATACATATCATACTATCTATTAGAATATACAAATAATATTAACTATTAGAATAAGTTGTCAAGTTTAAAAATTATGAGTGAATAATACAGAAATATTACAATTCTGAGAATCTGAACTACGGACATCTACGAATGATAAATATTTATATTAAAATTATTTGAATTAAAAGTTAAAAGGTCAAAGAAGCGGTTTTAGAAAATTATTTAAAATTTAGTATTAGAAATGGAGAATGTAATTAATGTAATTAAATACCAGTTTTCAATCATCATATTATTATTATTATATATCTTTATCGTTGACACTTTTTATTAATATATAGTCGTGCATTGTTAATATATTTCTTTCAGGATTTATAAAAAAGTGAAATATTAATAAAGCAATAATATAATAAGGAGATAATACATTTTAATCCACACATGCGTTTTCATTTATATCGAAAAGAGTATTATTCATATGTGTGTTATGTTCACAAGAATTAAAACATAGCTATGGTATTTGCATATTCTTTGGAATGTTTTTGTTGTAGTTTCTTATGGCACTTGCCCTGGAAGAGATCATTCAGGTATTCAGCGGTTTAAGCTTAATAAGCGTCTCTTGTTTGTAGTAGCGCCAACTAGGGTCAAGAGTGCGTCTTTTATTACTGATTCATCACATTTGCTTGCGCAGCCCCTTTTCACAGAGGGGCATATTCACTCACCTAACAGATAGGACACGGAAGAACAACCATGCCCGAACCGGGACCCGAACCCGGGATGAGCAGATGAAGCGTAAGACGCGCTATCCCTACAGCAGGAAACTGGCTGAAATCGTTTGAATCTTAATGGGGAGAAAATAATAATTCGATATATTAATCTGCAGTTTCCATGGAAGATATGAATTCATGGAAAATATTTTGATGGATCATACCATTATTAGTATAGTCTTAAAATTGTATTTGTTTTTATATAAAATTTAAATTTAAAAATTAATAATTTACAGAAGAAAGTTTTTGAATGTACAAATTGTTCACTCTAAACCTAAAACCGAGTAAATTTTGAATGCATTACATATAATATATACTTCCAATTAGAAGGGGGAAAATAAATGATAAAATAATTATTTTGTATACCTTTTGAGTCAGCAAACTAATTTTTTTAAAAAAAATCTATAAAGATACTTTTTTCTTTATTCATATTTTGTTTAACATACTATGAAACATTAAAATTTTAAATGAGAACAATTAAACTCTATTACAATATAAACTGATTACGTCATAAAGCTACGGTTTCCCTTATTTTAAATAAATTCTAGTAAAATATTCAAAGTATCATAACATGAAATGTTTTAAGTTTCGAATTTTATGTGAAAAATTGCTATCTATATAAACCTAATATCGACTGTTTAAAAATTAATGTTTGTAGTTTTCAAGCATTAATGATTTTGTATATTCCATTTTTGTTGATAACAGTACAACATATTTTGAGGTAAATTTATATATTTAAAATTCTTTTAACTATTCAGACGACATAAAATATAGTTATTTGTATGCTTGTAGGCATTATTTCACTGGAAATTAATGCAAATTTTAATAATTTGGAGATTAACAATTGGAACTCCATTATAGTAAAAACTTTATTTGAAAAAGAAAATGATAGGCTCACTCTGTTGATATAATTAAAATGTATTTAAAATGCTAAACATTTGAAAAAGATAAATCCTTTAATCTAAAATGTTGCTAAAAATAATAAGTTAATTTTTAAATATTTGGTGTGAAACTTATTGCTTGCCTTGCATGAAATATGACACTTGGTGTGAAATTACTTGCATGAAGAAATTGCATATACAATATAATAAATTTCTTGAAGCTAACAAAAGTATTCTAAATGAAAAACTTTAATTCCCTTTCAGAGATGAAGGAGAAAATGAAGATGCGATTCTGTGTAAATATGTATACGTTTGATAAAATATGTATATTCTTTTTGCCTTAAGAGA
Source organism: Argiope argentata (assembly GCA_026289955.1). Lineage (NCBI taxonomy): Eukaryota > Metazoa > Arthropoda > Arachnida > Araneae > Araneidae > Argiope > Argiope argentata. The sequence continues at coordinate 4,187,096 of JAOUZG010031916.1, read as the reverse complement.
TCAAATTTATTTTTAATTTGAATTCTTTCCTTTTTAAGTTCTCTGGAGATATCTTTAGTTAGATAAATATGTATATTTTATATGAAATTTAATTCATCTTTATAAATCTGAAAGTGAAGAAAATAAATATTTTTAAAAACAATTATAAAGTAAATGTTAGATTTAGTAAGATTAGTTGGTAAGAAATTTAAATTACATTTAAGTAAAGTATAAACAATCTTTCATATAATTATTAACATGAGTTACACTTTACAAAGAGTTTTTGAATAGTTTAAGCGGTGGATCAAGTATGGGAAATGAATGTATTATTTAAATAATGAAATAGAAATAATTCTAATTGAATTCATGCACTATTCAGAGCAGAGCTTTTCTTATCTGTTTTCAAAGAAATTAATGTGTTTACATCATATTCAAAATTCATTTCATTATTCTAAAAATTTATTATATATTACTCTTTTAGTATCATACAAGAACATTAGTGGCTTTAAAAACTGTTTGCAGTGGTGTTAAAAATATGAAATTTAAAATAGCGATATAGAGATGATATTTTATATTATATTATATATATATATATATATATATATATATATATATATATATATATATCCCTTCACTCATTCTTTCTATTAATTCTTTTTCCCGAAATTACAAGAAACATAATTTATAAATATTATTTCTAGTAATTACTAGAAAGGATGAATGAAGGGATAAAATATTTCTGATTAGAGCAAATTCTCCAAAAACATCCCTATTTTTCTCTTGCCTAGTTCTGTGCGTGTAGAGAAATCCTTATTTAAATCTCATGGTATACAAGAAAAGGGATAAATGATTTACCCCTCTTTTACCTTCTTCTGCTTTAGCTCAACTTTAAGAACGGACGCACCCTGTTCACGCCTCTTGTAAATAAATCATAACTCCCCGAATGAGAATAATTGAATTTTAAAATTCAATGTGTCTTTCCGCCTTCAAAACTGCCTTCTGCTCCAAACAAAAATTATGTCTTGCACACACAAGCGCTTGCATATGCGTGTGTGAATGAGTGAGTCAGTGCTGGGGGCGCTGTAGAATAGTACAAGTTAGTTAGTTCGAACGTGATGAGCTTCATTTCGTTCTTTTTAAAGAGAAAGTTAAAAACTTTATTTCTTAAGGGTATTATTATGTTAGATAATAAATTAAACATTTTATAAGAAAGGCCTTTATACAGGGTGTCCAAAAAGTTCCCGTACTCATGATTTGTGAATTTATTTTACAAAAACAACAGGTTTAAAAAGAATTATTTTTATGCCAATGATAAAAAGCACTTTTAACATAACTAAGGAAAAAATATTGAACTTACATTTATAATAAATGTTCATAAGGGCCACCTCTTTCTTGGAGACAAAGCTGAACTCGTCTGCGCATGTTTTTCGAAACGCGTTTTAACATGCTAGGTGTGATTTCTTGTACCCTTTGGGTAATTGCGATTTTCAAATCCTCTATTGTTCGAGGATCACTTTCATAAACTTTGTCCTTTAAATATCCCCACAGAAAAAAGTCCGGGATGGTCAGATCAGGGGATCGAGGTGATCCAAGATTTTTTGAGATAAGTCAATCGCCAAAAAAAGCTCCAAGAATATCCATGCTTTCATTACTCGTATGAAAAAATTTAATATACTTGAAAAAAAATATGGAAAATGATTTTTTAAATTTGAAGTACGGGAACTTTTTGGACACCCGGTATTTTATTTTTTGTGATAAGTAGCTACTTTCTTACAATTCATTACTAGTTTCTTTTATTGTTTTGATTCCAATTCTTTTATACCAACCGAAGTATTTATATTAATGATAGATGTGTTCGATTAAATTAAACCATTTACCACAGGATTGAAATGAATTGCATTATTGGTAAACTTAACTTATATGTATTGAATTTATGTCTTTACCCACTAATCGCTGATATTTGTACGATAACATCCTCTTTCTCGAAATTTCTAGAAAATTTTCTAATAATATTGTAAATAATGACTCAAAACAATTTGTTTTGTAGTGGGAATTCTCTATAATATAAGTTTTTAAGTGCTTTTTCAACAACGTGAATTTAGGGTTTTTTGATACCACTAAGTATTTTCTTGATTGTTATTGCACATTTTCTAAATATTTCAGGTATACAATACCTGCAAATACATCCCTAAATATTTCAGATATCAAAAAAATACACTAAATCTAGATGAAAAAAGATATCCAATATTTTTTTTTATTTCAGTGCTATATGATTAAAGTAATTTATTATCAAATTATGAACATCGTATTAATGCATGCCATTACATCAGTCGAATTAATGAATATATTGTGAAGATAAACATAAAAATCCGATAAGTTAAAATAAATACTATTGGCATTTTCCCCATTTTTTTTTCTTTCAATTTTCTAAAATAATTCTAAATATACTCTCTGGGAAGCTGATATTTTTTTTACTTCGAACAAAAACCAAAATAAGAAACGTGTGACTTTTATTTCCAAATAAATGATTCCTAACAAGCAAATCCCACATACTCACATTTATAATAAAAAAAAAACCCAATGATATATTTCTTTTGCTAAAAGTACAAGTGTTTACACGCCTATTTTACATTTTTATCTTTCAAAGATAATTATCCTAAGAGCTCTGAAAAGAGCCGGCTAAAAAGACTATTTTTCAAAGCTATTCAGACTCTGCAAATATATTCTGACATATGCCATTAATTCAACATTAAAATCAAGGAATGGCGAAACGAAAGCTGCATAAGGGTTCCCAAAGTAAATAACGCATCCACGCGCATTACGTGGTTTCCCCATCTGTTTTCATAACTCTATATGACTAAAGTTCACTTTTCCTGCAGAATAAATATCATTTGGTAGAGAAGTGCTTTTAGAGTAAAATGTCTTCCCCAGCTCCTCCCGTGTTATATGAGCTCCACTGGTGTGTGCAATTACTCCCCAGTGCGCAGTATAAATGCAGGCCCGGGGCACTTCGGGAAGATGTACGTCTTGAATATGTATTCGGGAATTGCAATAGCGTTCTTTTGAACATGCTCCGATGCAATTTAGATACTGATGGGGTTTTTATGCAATTCCACGAGGATATTGTTTTAAATAAGAAAAAAAATAGCTCATGTCTCAAATTTCTTTGGTATTGAATCGCCGTAAAGGAAATATCATCTTATCATTCAGAATTTTCAAATGACAATTGAAACGAAAAAAACAACAACCACAATTTATCAGAAAGACTGAATCCATTATCTCTGTCTGAAAAAATAAAAGTATCGCCTCTTCAATTGCTCTATTGAAAGTGCATTTGTGAATTTTGTAATTTCATTTAGTTCATGTTTGTACAAATAGACAAACTTCATCATTTGTAGCTTCAGTCCGATATTAAAAAACCGAAAATAACTACAATGGAAATCTGTAATATTCTAAAATAAAAATGTTATTTTTAGGTTCTCTTTAGATAACATTATTAAATATTGTGTTTTTGAACTTATTTAAACTTCTCTACCTATGAGAAAATTCATAAAGCTTTGTCAAGTGTAATTAATATATGTTATGTTATCAGTCTACATCGAAATTTGAAATATTATCTTCTGTTCGTTACAAAAATTATGATAATTAACTGCTTAACTCTCTCTCCCGTGAAGATGACGGCCTGGGGTTTCGAACTCCATTTCTCGCGCCAGTGTTATTGCCAGGCTGAGATGTTCAATTGTAACGCGACAAAACGATTGAAATCAATTTATTTCTTTTGCCCAGAAGTCCTTATACTTCTCTTTTTATACACCAGATGGCAGTAACATTCTATTTTAATGTAATTGCAGATTATTTTAAACCAAATGGTAGCACTAATCGAATATGTGTACTTCTGGTATGTATTTTGCAATCTTAGCCCAGATCCTGCCCGGTTACTTCATTACACATGGCCCAATTGAATACGTGTGGTTTGTGTTCTGTGTTAAAATGTAATTTTTAATATTGTGTATATTATGGAGAAAAAAGTTTGATGTTCCAGGAGAGACGAAAACAATAATAGATGCAGGAAAGAAACTCAGGACTGCTGTCCAGACTGTTAAATTGGTCTCTGTGTATCTCATACTTTGAAATTTAGTACACAAGAAAAATTCATTAATCTTTGTTTATATTAGACATAAGATTTAAAAAATTCTCTTTTAAGGTTTAAAAGACGTATTTCTGAAATTATAATAACTTGCTGGAAAACATACATTCAGTCAAAATAAGCCTAAATGTTGGCTTTTCATGCAATTTTAATAATTTAAAATTTAAATCTAAAAATATCGAAAATTGTAAATTGAATGCATGAATGAAAAATACTCTTTAATGATCGTTTTCTTGAAGATTACCCGATCATTAAGATTAAAAAGTATTTTTATAGTAGACGACTCATATACGACGTGCTAAAATATATATAGATAATATGAGCATTAATGCGATAAACATAAGTAAAGGTTATGTAATATTATAAGAAGCAGAACTTAGAAGTTACAATTAATCCGATTTTCACTCTCTTTAAAGTAATTATAATAAACATTTTACTTTTCAATAAAACTTCGCTGAAAATTAATAAATGATTGATTTCCTATAACCTCAAGATAAAGAGCCTCTAAGATCATAAATATTGCCTAATTAGATAATTAGCCACAATTTATGTGTGGTCATGATTTTACAAATAGCTTTTCAGAGCTCACGCGTATATTCATAAAAAGGTAAAACCACACATTCTTTAATAAATTAATGACGCTTCAAGGCTCATAGCGGCTACCAGAATGTACCTTTTGTGGTTGTTTCTTACGAATGTCACGAATTTATCACTTCGCTTCGCTCAGAAAAAATAGAAAATCTATTTCATTAGAGTAAGCTCAAAAGTGCTGCACATCGAAACCGAGATAAGAGGGTGCCTTTATAAATCCATGTCGGGCAGGCAACTGTTTTCATAAAGATTTAAGGAAAACGCCTTGAGCCTTTAAGACTTGAAAGATCACGCACATAATTTTCCCTTCTATGGTGTCAATCCCTGAATCAATAAATGCCCCCAGCATAAGACGGACATAAATTTTGGAGAACCATAGACCAGTTTTGCCACCAAGACTCTTAAGTAATCTCCTATGAAAGGGATTTGGCAGTGATAAATTTTTACGTAGCGTGTTATACAAGGCAATAAAAAACTTACAGCAGTAGCATAAAATAAACACGATCACCTGCAAGTTGGATCAAGAGATTAAAGTGTTTGAACAAGCTGCTCAAACTGTTAGAAATTTCTAGATGACACTGCCTAGATGACACTGAATTCTTTGTAAAAGGGCATAAAAATGTGCATAAGGATACAATAACGTCATATTACTCATGCTGAGGAGTTCATTGACATATTCAATCGTATATGTCAATATTCATATAATTCCTAATTTTTCAATATGGCTCTTTTTTTCAAATGACTGACTGGATGCGTGAAAATTTTATTTAATTAATATTAAATCAAATTTAATATAAAATCAAATTTTCTGATTGAAAAATAACATTAAATACTTATTTGCATATTCTAGCCTTTCCTAAAACTGAATAATAATAAAAATAATATTTATTCGATTTTCTTCATAGTTTATTACTTATATCTCATATTTTTACGATTTTTAATATCATATATATGCTTGTGCACCCTTTGATGCATATGATATTATAATTTGATTGTTATGCTCAAGAATTGTTTTCGTTTATTGTACTGAATTTGGAGTATATAAACATTATGTAAATGAATTTACGTGTTTTGTTTAAATAAATGCTTTATTCACAAACTGTTTGTGCCTAAACTTTCCAAGCTATACTTTCCTCTCCTTTAATGGCTCAAATATGTTGATTTAAGCACATAACATTCATTGATAAGCCTTTTTTTTATAAAGAATGACGAGAACGTTTTATGGAAAAACCCACCCTATTTCCATTTAAAATAGGAGTTATTTCGAAAAACCTGATATATTCTTAGATAAAAATTATGGATAATTGGGAACATATAATAAAAATTGAGAATATTCTGCGGGCTTTTGATGAATGGGTTTTGTCTTCAAACTCAAAAGAATTCCTATTTTCCGCCAAGCATTTTTACACCATATTTACGTGTAAGAAAAACATTAAGTATATCATAAAAAATAATATCATTATAATGTTTCTCTATTATCTAATTACTTTTACATTCAGCAATGGAAACAATTGTCTGCATATACAAATAAATTTTAATATCCTATTATAAACAAATGAATATCATACGTATCCTCCGATTTCTAAATGCGGTTTTAGGTTTAAAAAAAGTCATGCTTCTAAAATGAAGCATAAATGGAAATAAAGACTTATAAACAAACAAGTATGAAAATTTATCGAGCAGTCAAGACAATTTCTAATGAATAATAAATCTTAATAAAATGGAAAAAAATACGTTAAACTGACAAAATTATTTTTTGACAAAATTGCTTTTTTTAATTGCTGTTAAATATGTGACATTCTTAAAGATCATATTCTGCTTAAACTTTCAGATTCCCTTCCATATTCAATGATCAATAACATTAATGACCAGGAAAGGAACTAATTTTAAATAAAATACAAAATTTAAGCTACTAATTCCAATTTATACAAGGGAGTGAATGAAAAGCGAATAGTTTGAATTCATTTATAAAATTGCCATTTTAAGAAAATCATAAAAAATTATTATATCAGAAAAACAAAATTAGAATAGAAGCATATTCTATAATAATTTTGCTAATCAAATCTGAAAAAAAATTATCAAATTATAGAAACAACGAATTTAAATTAATAATTAAGAAATTAAATGAAAATATTCAGAGCAAACATCGAATGGAAAATGTTATAATAATCGGGCAGATAGAATAGGTTTTTTTTTTTCTGGAATTACATTGAATGTGGTTTTTAAATTGTGACAAAATTTTGTTAATCTAAAAGAAATTTCTTTTTGCTAAATAATATCAAACCATTCAAGAAATATTAATATTTTTAAATTTAGAGATAAACAGTTATTAGTAAATCGGAATCGATTAATAATATTTGTTATTAACTATTTAATAATCAAGTTGAAACATTGCAGATATTAATCAAAATGAAATCTATTTTATTTAATGTTCTATTAAAAGATTTTTTTCTCGAATGAAATTTATCAGAAACATTTTTTCATTTGTTTCGTTCCTTGGACTTCGAATCAAAGCCATTAAAACTGCGTAACCAAGAATTTCTGTATTTTTTTTTAAAAAAATCCTTTTTTTTTTCTAATCTTAATAATTTTTAGGAAAGATAATTTTTTTTCATAAAAAAAGTGCAAATTTTTGATGAATATTTAAGGCCTGCAAGAATTTACTTCTTAGTCATTTACGCTAGAAAACATACGACTCGCATATCATTTGAAACTGTGAAACCATAAAAAATATCTTTTGAACTAGCATATTGGTTAGACAGGATTTCTTTATTTTAAATTAATTATTTTTTTCTATAAAGATATTTTTTTTCCTTTAGAGATAGCCATTTTTTTATTTTATAAATTCCTTTCTCCGTTTGAGAGCCGATTGCTCATTATTTTTAATTCAGAATTATTTTTTATGAATAAAACAAAATTTGAAAGTTATTGTATTTATTATTTCTCTCAAGGGAAAATTTCAAATCAAATTTTATAATATATCATATGCATGTATTTAATTCAATAATATTTTTATGTTAAAAATTTAATTTTTTAATTATTTTGTAATAAAAAGAGGGATTTTTTTTTTAATTTTTGGGTATAGCGATAGTACAAAAAATATAAATTATTCAAATATTTTTCTTCTGTTTTTAGTAAATAATAATTATACATTTTTAAATAATTTTTTTCAGAAGTTACGAATTGTTTAAAATTTAAATGGCATACTCTTAAAAATGCGTATTCAAATTAGTTAAAAATTTAATAAAACTTTATATTTGGTATTAATTCTACAAGTAAAATTTTATCATTATTCTGTAAGAAAATATATTTAAATATTTATTTCAATTTAAAAAATTAATTTCGTATATTTTGCATTTAAATAGCATTACATCAAAACTACTATGTTGTTGCCAAACGGTGTTTATCTTTTTGTACAATGTATCAAATAAAACCTGCTTTTGTCTTGCTAAAGCAATGACTAGCCAAATATAATTGAAGCAGAATGTGATCTACGCCATAATATACAACCTTTTATCCTAAAATCGTTCCTGAACATATTCACTAATATAAATTACTAAAATAGAGAAATAGATGTTAATATTAGAATTATGAATTAGTGTTTTAGAATTAAATCAACCGATATAGGTCATATTCTTGCTCCGCCGTAGGCTATTTACGACACCGAATACATAATTTAAATCTCTCTACATTGTATCTGGGCTGGTGTTATTTGCAACCTCTAGCAGAGGAGAAATTAATATTCATTTTCATAAATAGTAATCTGGGGAAAACCTTGATAATTTCTAAAATTCTAAAGCAGTTATATGATTAATTAGTGATCCACATTCTTGAAATATTACTCACTATCGCAGTAGTTTAATTTGATAATTATTCCACGTGTAAATTTTAATAAAGGGAAGTTTGTTGACACTAACTGTAACTTGCACATTGATAATTTTGCAATAGAAGGGATTTCACTAATGCAACGTACATGAATATAAGAGAAATAATTTACTTATAATTAATGTGGCAGCTCATTATAAAAGAGCTCATTCAAATTCCAGATGTTATTACACAATTTTCATGCGAAGTAGAATTTCTGTATTAGAGCCTTTGTGCATCAATATTAATAAAAAAATTTCTAGTTTGTTCTTAAGGATATTGAATTTCTCAAAAATCAAGCAAATTCTATTACCATTGGCGATTTAATGATGTTCTCATTGTGTGGAAATATGGTATTCCAAAACTAAATGTGAGCGTATGATATCTCATTCCTAGTTACTTACACATAGTCAACAAATATTCCGATCAAGCAGTCCTTTGCCGTTATTTGAGCATAGATTGAACATTTCTTATGAGGATATCATAGATAGTTTTTTTACTGATTGATATTTAGTAATTAAGGAATAATAATCGAATATCATTATAGCTTTCGACATTTATGAGAAATGCGGAAAATAAAAGATATTAACCAATTGCTCATCGATTTGGAAATTTCAATTTTTGTATGTTGTTCCGTACAGCGATGAGACCAAATTTGATTTTATGGCCCAATCTATTATGTAATCATATTCATATGATTAACATTTTTTAAATTTGATACAAGTTTTTTTCGTGAATAAAGATTAAGTGAAGAAAATTTAGATAGAGAAAGTTTTCGTATGAATATTAATTTTAATTTTAGGAAAGAAGCTATTTTTTTCGATTTAAAAATTTAAATGCATTGAGAAAACTTTCCCATGCTTAATGATTAATTTTCGTTCTCAATAATAAGAATTAACTAACTAAACAAGCATTTCAATTGAGCTTTCAATTCTATTATATATACTCAAATTATATATGCTCAGTAAACATTAGAGTTATATTTAAACTATATCAAAATGTATTGTTTGGATCAAAAAAATATCCGACTTCAATGTTTTGCTTCATAATAATTTTCATAATTTTTTGTGTTTTAATAAAAAAATACCAAACAAAATAGATTAAAATGAAATCTGCTATTTATATTTCAATGCATCATGTCAGATCAAAACTTCTTGAGCGGCCAAGCACTACGTGCTCGTGCGAGTTAAATTATATTTTTATTCATTTTCATTGCTTCATTAAATTAGTCGCTTTAGTATTTTAAACGATCAAACAAAATTTGTCTCTCCTTTATTGTTTTAAAAAATATCCAATATCCTATTTATTTTATTTCATATAATGACGTGCTCAAAATGACATTTTTCTTGGTTTTTTTTGCTGTAGTCATGAAATTATTTTTTTAAATCAGAGCTTTCGTAAATGCGATGGCAACACGTTTTAAAAGCTGATTTTTTTCGAGATACTCGGGAAGATAATAAAATTTTTATTTTTAGCCTATGGATTTTGGTTGACGGCAAAATCTCATTCCAAAAACATCATCATGTTTTGACAGAATAAAAAGTGACGAAACAGTAGTAATTACTTCACAAAATTATTCATTAAAATATTTTGTTTTCACTATGAACTAGATTGTCATTAAAGTACTTATCAGATATTAAGAATAGATATTTATAATTTACACTGCAGAGATCTTCAGATAGAAAGATCAAGAAAGAAAAATGTAAATCAGATTGTTTTAGTCAGAGGTTCACTGAAAACAAAGAGTGAAGTGGAATTATCCTGTCAAAAATAAGAATGCATGAAACAAGACGAAATAATTTTGCTTAATGCATGCAAAGAAGTAAATATCCCATCGGTATTACCCTCCTTCTACGCCTTGAGGCGGAACTCGAAAGGAAAAGCAATCGAAACTGCGAATAATAAACCATTAAATGCGATATTTGATCTCTTTCTCTGTTTCGGTAACCGTCAAGTCAGAATTCGCATTACGATTTCCGAATTTTTAACTCAAAACCATTTTAAAATGAAGCAAATGTCAGCTAAAATGATATTTTATTTCTTTTCACCCCCTTTCATCCTCAGTAAAGCTTAGATCATCAATGAGAATGGTGTAACTGGGTGTGGTGTTGAATATGTAATGCATCGCCAGGGGCGACATATTCAGAGTCATGTCGTTACTTAGTGACTCGCGTTGCATTCCAAAGTGGCTCCAGAGTTCTCAGGTTTTATAATACATTTTATCGGAATCCTGGGAAAGGGGGGTGCTTCATAATTTGTGTATGAATAAGTACAAAAAATCGAAGTTTTCCGATTTGTTGTGCAGTGGATAACAGAAAATTGCAAGATTTATAAAATAGAACATGATACATGTATATCAAAATTTAAAGTATTAAAGTATTTTATTAATGTAGCCATTAAAAGTAAGCTAAATGAAATTTTATTTGAAATGTATTGCAGCTATAAATCCTAGAGAATCATCTGATCGCTGAACCAAATCGTTGATGTGTAATTCCAGTTTTTTTTAAAGGTTAAGCGTAGGTGTTATTGCATTTTTTCATCAAAAATTCAAAATACACATATATACAATGTTGGAAAGGTAAAAAGAGCACGTAAAAATAAACAGTAATCTTAGATACTTCCAATGAGGAAATAAAGCTATTAAATAATTTTTATCCAAAAATAAATGTTAACGCTTACAAATTTTGTTTTACAAACGTATATAAAATACATCCCTTAAGATTATTTTTCAAATTAATCATTATGACATAAATATAGAAATAGGAATTTTCCTATTTCCATCTTAAGATTATAATAATAATAGAGAACAAGTTATATATGATTTCTGACTTAGTGAGAAGTAATTATTTTTAAAAATATTTTGTAATAGATTTTATCATCTATCATATACATAATGTAATAAGTCGGTAATTTGTTTAAAAATGTAATACATAAAAACATACTGTTCCTTTTTTATTAAATCTAAATCAAATTATTTATAAAATAATGGTCCAAAATTTTATCTATGTTTTTAATCTCGTTTACTCATTCTAACAGTTGAATTTGCATATATCTTTTGAAGGTTAAGGATTATATTAATGTTAATTATAGCATTAAAAATCAAATATAAGAAATTTCTATTAATAAAAAGTGACAGAGCTAAAAAATTCACCGTGAAAATTACAAATTGACACTTTAATACACAATTGGTGTTCTACTATTGAAATATAACATTTCTATTGCAGCTCAAAGATTTTTTACCTACTTCAAAAAATAATACAATTTTAAAACCGTTCTTATATAAAATAATTGACCACATCTACAAATAAAAAATCACTATCAATAATATCCAATCAGCATTAACAGTATAAAGTAAACATTTCTAAATCGTAATTACTGTTACTGCTGAAATTATAATTATAAAAACTTTTTTTGAATTTTAGGTTTAAAAAATATCACATTTCGAAGCAAATTCTTATTAGGAGAACGTTTAACGACTTTTGTTCATATCCAAAATCAGCAGAAAAGAAGCTTAATATGCAAATGCAGATGATTATTAAAAAGCTGAGACTAATGACTGCCTGTCAGCCGTGCAGAAGGAAGGAGTGACTTTTAAAGGTGAAATTAACTTTAGGGAGCTCGAACAGGAGAGGGAAAAAAAGGAGACCGTCCTAGAAAGGAGATTTATTGTTTGCTAAAACAATCCCATGGTGGTACAGTCGATAGCAGTTTTTTTTTTGTGAGTATCTTTTTTAAAAAAATTCATTCTTAATATCTCTTAGTTTCTGACATTGTGTCAAGGCAGCTAACTATGAATTTTAATTTATGATACAAGAAGAGAGAAATAATTTAAGTTCTTTTGCATAAGCCAAAATATTAAAATGTCTCATTTTTGAAAACCCAGTGATGATGTATGTTATTTAATTTCAGATAAACTAGGTAATTTTCCATGAATACCTTCGATTTAATGTCCATGATGTATATTTTATGGAGATTATATCATTCGGTATTTTTATATAACAGTAAAAAAAACACATAAATACGTTAAAATAAGAATCTCTCAACTATAAGAAAAAATATCATATACCATTAAGTGGTTACTCGATAATGGAATCGTTATTTTTACACACTGTATAGATTGTAGGAAAAATTTCGTATAGCATCATGAACTTTTCAGGCGGAGAAAAATAAACATCGTTCTATAAGAAACAATAGAAAAAATTTGTTTGAAAATATCACTCTTGCAATAGATATTATATATTTTTTTCACGAAATTAAAAGAACTAGTTTTTAAATATTTTAACATTATTATTGCAATTAAATGCATCGTTCCTCTTTCCCCTCCCCATCTTCTTTTTTGTTCTATAAGTTGGCCTGGCAATCCATGAGAGTAGAGATGTATCAAATTATTAAGAAATAAGATTTATTTTTTCATATTTCGAAGTAGCAACTCCATCAATGTTGTTCAATTACAAATAATCTCCTATGGCAATATATTGAATTATGATCTTAGTCATTATCTCTTCTTTTTCCATTTCCAAGTAAACATAATAAATTATTTCAATGTTAGATAAATTGTTATAGCATGGAGAGTAACACTTGAATCTATGTATCAAATTTTTATGCTTTCATTTCTCGATTTAATTCCATTAAAAATTTAAAAATTACAAAAAAATTGCATATGTGCAAAAAATATAAAGATATTTTTCTCAACGCTTTCTACTTTAAAATCCAACTATATTGAATTCCACTGTAACCATTAAGAAGGGATGCTATCTAAAACTAAAATAAATTGCAAAATATAATTGAAAAATTACTCTCTAGACATTCTAATGAACCAAAGCACCTATTTAATTGGAATTGCAGTACATTCTTTATTAACTCATTCCATTCTGCAATAAGTTTCTTTAGGTAAAGGAAATAAATAGTTATACAAACTGAAAAAAAAATGTTTTTTGAAAAATTTAATCCTGAAAGATTCATAATGAATTTTCTTTGATTTTCAATTCCTAATAAAAGGCATGTAACTCACAATACATCTAATTTTTCATTATCTTTTTATTCAGTGTCCTTCCCAGATTTTGGCCCATATTATAGAAATTTTGGATATCATATGGACATTTTTGATTATTTTATATTTGGGAATTCATGATCTCTATATTAAGTGCAGACTTTATCTTCAATTTGTCTAGTTCATGATGAGAAATCAACTTGTTTAAGAAATTTCTCTTTTCATCGTTTTAACTGCATCAAAATATTTATTTTAATCAATTGCCCATAAACACTGAAATGATGAAAGTGCAAGCGGTGCACAATAAATTCGAACAAGTTCTGTATTGCAGTTTAGTTAAACTTTAGAGTTTGTAGAAGTAATAATAAGATAAAAATACAAAATTAGTAAGATTTATTTTACAGTGAAACAGTTAATGAATTAAAACTATTTCTTAATTTTCTTATTGTAATTCTTCTAATCTCAAGCACCTAAAAGTCTTAAATATTAGAAATAATTTATAAAGCATAAACAATATTCAAGTTTGATCGAAATTCGCTTTTAATGTTGATATACCAAATCAAAGTTCTTCGAATTCAAGTAATGAATGAGTAATCATTTGAAAGAGTTGGTATGTAGTAAATGTAGTTACGCAAACTTATTCAGTATCTTACGAAGTGCATTAAATAATTCTCATAATATTTTATATATTATTCCAGAAAGAATTGAAGCATTCTATTTCATTTGATATGACTGATTGAAATATTAAAACAATTTTTTAAAAATAAATAATTTATTCTAAGTTCTTTAATTTTTTTAAAATATAAAACACGTTTTGTTATTTGTAAATTTCCCCAAAACTCAGACTTCAACTAAATTCAATTTTTCTATCAAACTAAATTTCTCATTATTTTCTTAAATAGATTATCCATCTCGTATAATACAGTTATTTTAATTGTAACATTTAAATAAAATCATATGTATATAAGCTTACACATAGAATGCACTTATATTTAAATATATGCGTGTACATAAATGTAATATATATAAGCATTTAAGAGTAAAAAAAATGCTCCACGTAGGCTCACAGAAAGCGAAACCCGTTTGGAATGTGGCCAACACTGCCATTAATGCTAGATTTGCTGAAATGTTTCGTAATAGTATGTTTCCCTTCATGGAACCTAAGTCGTGTATCTTCGATAAAATACTTCCAGACACGTAGACAACCGTGTTTACTTTTGGAGATCACAGTACTTTTCTGTTTGCCCTAATATAACACTGCGATTTGCTCAATCCTTCCATGAAACTATCTTTTATATATTGTAAGAAACATACATGGAATATTTTATATCAATCTCATTTTCCTTAATCATGATAGTCGTGATGTAATTTCCTTTTTTAGTACACTTAAAATTACCCCTAATTTCTAACCACAACACTCAAATAATTGCGAAAGTTTTAGACATAAATCCATGTGTACTGATACGATAAGTATATTACAAAACGTTTCGGAATAAACTAAAGTATTATACATAAATTCATACATTGTCTGTATCCATGGTATTGCTGTATCTAAGCATTTTGCGAGATGCGCTAAATAAATGTTATATTCAGTACTGAAATTTGCTCGTAAATTTTAAATAGGCATAACACTTTAATTTTTTTTTGTTTTTTTTTCTGTTATTTCAACAATTTTCAATACTATAGTAACTAACCGTGCTTTATATGGTTATATAATAATTAACCGTGATATTATATAAGATTTTATAGAAGCTAATCATTGAGTTATATAATTTTAAAATATGCTTTTCAAATAACTGAGATTGTATGCTAAATACTAATAATCAGATAAGTATTCTTTCCTTTTTGTTATATTTTTCATGTTAATTATAAAGAAAAAGAATTACTTTCTCTGTTTAAAAAAAACGTCCGATTGTCGTTTCAATTTATATATATGTATCAAATCTTATTTGTTTTATATTTTCGAGAAACTCTTTCAAATCAATAATTTTATAAGAAGTTGGAACGAGTGATGTCTTTTCCTATTGTTATTTTTCCATTATGTTTTAATCCCTTTCCCTACTTTCACCCTTTGCTTTATATCTCAAATAAGTCATTTGTATTCTTTCTTCCTTCCTTTTAAAATAAAGAAGTTAGTTCACATTGATGTTGAAAAAATATGTATAAATTTTTCGGCTTTTAACAGATATTTCATGACATTTTAAAAGAAAGATAATTACAAAAAAGCATTAGACCATATGTAGTTAGAAATACGTTGCTCAAATTTTCTAAGAGGATTAATTTTTTTTATCAGATAGATTCTGAAGAATCTTTCATAAAAGATTTCCTTATTAACTGAAAAAGGATAAAACAAAAGAAAATTTTTAAAAAAGGAATTTCTTCATGTCAGAGAAATATCTGAATTAATTTTGATAATACTTCTTATCTATGACCAGTGTCATTTAATAATTATATGCTGCCTTTTAAATAATTTTATTTGTCAATAAAATAATTCAAGAAATTACGTTGGAATTCATTGTTCTGAACAACTTTGTTCTAAGCATTATAATCGGAATAAGAGTATGTTTGAAATGTTGAAAGAGGCTTTACTTATAGTTTAATTTATTTGTATTTAAACAACTTTTGTCGAGTAATTAAGCTCCTTTTCCTTATGCTTCTTTATTATAGTGCACTAACAATTTTATAATTCTTCCTGATTTGTAAGAAAATAAACATGCTCATTATTGGTGATATTGATATAATGAAACTTTTATCAGATTCTTTTAAGCCTTTTCAACTCTCTTATGTTAATAGCTGCAACCCCCTCCACTAAAATACATTCAAAATGAAGTTTTCAGTGATTATACTTCACTTAACATATAATTTTGAATAAATAATTATAAAAACTGGTATGCTACGGAAATCTGCAATAATTTTAATCAAACATTTAAGAAATTTGAACAAGCAAAGATTGACTTTATAATGACATATTTTTTTATAATGTTTTGGATGTTAGAAGAGTATTATTTATTGGAATGTCATTCATATTATTATCATGGGATGTCGTTTTGTGGAGTCTCCAAAAAAACGTAGGCAATGAACTGTTCGATAAATATCATTATCTAAATCTGTTAACAGACATTTAGCAAATAATTCCTTTTCAGACATTTTATAACTCCAACTATTTATTTTAATTAAAATATTATTAAAAGTTAAAAGCAAGCCATTTTTTGTTTGATAAACATATTTTATAAATTTTAATTTAAAAAAATTATTTTTTTAGCTTGCAAAACAGAGTTTTGATGTTCAGAAAATGTATAGTTGAAGGGGGAAAGATCTGTCTTTCTAATAATTACAGATTTACAATAATATAGTCACGTGACCATTTCAAACCAATTTAAAAACGCATTTTTTTTAAAAAAATCGCTTTAAGACAAAAGTTTTGTTGCGCAACCGATTTAAAGATTAAAAAATAAATCAGATTTTCAAATATCGGCACACGCGAAACCTGATAGTCATGCGGTTGTTTCAAATCAGTTAAAGCTTCTTAATGATTTAAGTTAAATCTGATAAATGATAGCTTAAAATATAATAATGCTCTCACATAATAACTTAAAATTTGAAACAGCAGATTTTTTTAAAACTTTCTTTTTTCATTTTAGTGATGCTTTACTTAAAAACTAGTTTAAAATGTTAGTAAAGAAACCAAAGAGATATGTTCATCTTAATTGTTATTCTTCCAGAACCGAACTGAATGCTGATTATAAATGTAGCTAGATTTCTAAAATTTTTAAAATACTCTTTAAGAAATTCTTTGTAAAACATTATTTAAAAAAAAGATTTGTAATTTTGTACAATCATTAAAATGATTGATACGGACCTTAAAAATGCATTTTATAATTTAAAAGAATTAAATATTTTTAAAATTTTAAGAAGTGTGTTTAAAGTTTTATCAACATTTTATATTGCCGAAAATAACATAAAATCATAAAATTCTACAATGACTGTTTCACAAAATTATTTTTGAAGTTGAAATTTTATACCCGGGATATCAAATTTTTCTTCCATTTTTTCCAAATCTAATTTTAGTATATTCAATTATAATAAATATATTAAGCATATTTGAAACAAATATGTCCATTATGTTTTTATTTATTTATTTCTTGCTGCATTTGCTGAGATTAGGTAGAAGATATTATTTCTCATCTTAATTCTATATTATATATATATATATATATATATATATATATATATATATATATATATATAACGGTGAAACAAAATAACAATCTTTAAAAATAAGGATAATAAGGAAATAAGACCTACTACAATTTAAAAGAATAATACTTTTGACAAGAATCTCAAATCTCTTTACAATTTAAAGTTTTTTTTTCTTTTTATAATCTTATATTGTTTTTAATTTAATTGAAATTGGGTTTTTTTTGCAGACTTTTCAAACGAGAAATATATAATAAAAAGTACTAACCCCTATCTTTCGAATCTAAATTATAAAAAAAAAAACTCAAGCTCCAAAATTTAGTAAAATCCATGAAAGACAGTTCAATTAAAAGCAAAAAAAAAAATAAGTAAAATATCTATCGTAAGAAACGGAGTATATTGGGCAATTAAATATAAATGTTTGGACATTCATCATTGACTATTATTAGCAAAATAAAATAATAAGTAAAATATCTTATCCGTTTCTATTCTAATTACTGAAAGAAATCCGAATTTTACAAGCTTTACTTTCTTTTTTAGATAATTAGGAAGTGAATCCCTTTGTCTAAAAAATAATTTTGAATGTAATGTAAAAACAATACAGCACAAAAAGTATAATTTTAAAACGCTGTTAATCTTCCAAGAAACCATTCAGGAAGGATTTTTTTTCATTTGAAGAAAGAAAAGATGTATAATTAGAAGTTGAAAAACATAAACAAGTAACTATGAATAGAAATCAAAGAGAGAACTTCTAATTACCGAAGAGGACTAATTAAGTCCATAAATCTTTCTTGATCTTAAATAAAAATTATTCATTAAGGTCATTCACGCACATGTTTAAGTGGGGAAAGGAAAAAATTTAGTACTTTTAAACACAAGAAAATTTTACTTTTAAACTATTACAAAAAAAAATCTAGACAAAATGTTTGTTGATGAATAAATTATCAATTCCCTTGGTTTCTGAATCTAGAATAAATTCAAGTCATTAGGATGTTTTAATTTGGCAAGGAAAAACGATCTGTATGTGTAAACAACTTTTAAGTAAAAAGAATTTAAAACTTTAAAAGTACCAAAGTTTTCTTTTTTTGTTTTAAGTCATTTGTTTGTACTTTAAAAGGGCAGTGTAAGTTTGAAGGATATTGAAATTTTAATTGATGTTTACGTGCAAGTTCTTTTCCTTTAAGTTCTTCTGCAATTGAAAACTATTTGTATTAGCTTACTCAGTTAACCTCTTTTTGTTAGTAGTTTGATACTGAAATTAATAGTTGTTTTGACAAAGGTTTTCTAGTAATTTACTCAGCGTTTAAATAGCAAAATAAGAAAGAAATAATTAACTGGCCGAGTGTTAAGGTCTATTACTCTAATAAACTTCGAATAAATGATTGAATAGATTAACATGTTGAGGATAGCATGTTTATTTGGGTAATCGAATGCAAAACGAATATTTTATTTCTAAAAGATGATTGCATCCTTTTGAAATATAGAAAATAAGTTAAGAAATTAAAATTAATATTTATATAATATTACTTTTATTATATTGATATTTATCAGTTATATATTACATTAGTAATTTTATTAATATTTCTAAAAATTATTAATATAACATTTTAAGAAATTAAAAAAAATTAACAGCTGGGAAACCTCGGAAGGAAAAAAAATAAGTAAATAAAACTATTTTTAAATGTTAAGTTCACAAAAACATTCATAAAATATTTCCTTAAAAGAATGGGAAACAGTAATAATGGAAATGTATAACTTGCATTGTATTGAAAAGACAATGTCTTCTAGTAATTTTAAAAAAAATTAGTTATTGAATCTCACATTAAATATAAGATGTAGTTAGTTCAATGCATGTTCTGTTTTACTTTTTTTGACGCACATGCTAATATATTTTTTAATATTTATTTTGTTACCATTTAATAATAAAGTAATAAATACTGTTTAATAATAAAGTAACAGTTATAAACTGTTACCGTTTTAATAATAAAGTAATATTTTAATTAATATAAACATAACTAAGCATAAATACTTTTTACATTTTTTAATAAACTACAACGCATTTTCAAAAGATTATTCATAATTAACGGCATTACTTTTACATTTTAAATTCTATTTTACGATTGTTTTAATATTTTTTCTGGTTTTGAACTTATAGAATATCGCCCTCCAATGCATTTTCAATTTGTTATTAACAAACAAATATTTGAGAAATATTTAAATAGGTTTATATTACTGTGTATAGAAATAGCTGTCTTTCAACATACATTAAATTTCAGATTAGATTTAGTATTTATTCACAAAAAAAATCATGTTCATTCAAAAATCATATTTTGTCGATTTTTTTTATCAAGATTGTTTCCAATGTTTTAAATACAAAAAATAAAATTTTATTAATTTGAAAAAATAACATTAAGTGATTTCAATGACAATCATTATGTCTATTTGTTGTCAAATTGCTTCATCTTTATTTTTGTATTTCTTTAGAGTATTAAAAAGTTGGAGAATTTTGGATCTGTAATTTAAAAACCTTTTTTGAGGAGCAATAATAGCTAATTATGCATGAAATCATTTAGAAGAACTAGAAGGTATAGAATTTACATAGATTGTAATTTTTTTCTTTAACGAAAAGAAATATTTAAACATTGTAATTAGAAATAATAAAAAGACAATCATTTTACATATTATTAGTAAAATATTATCATGTCTAACAACAATGCTCTGTAAAAATGTATAATGCTTTTAAGTCAATTGCTTCTAATTTTGAAATGTAATAAGGAAATGCAAACAATTCAGACGTATTGCCACGAGTTTCCAAATTCTAATTTCCTTTTCCAATTTCCGACACCACACTCAACTATACAAATATTGCATGCTAGATCAAATGAATTTATGTTATTTGTATTATGCATTAATAATATATATATAACTCTTTCTTTTCTAATGTGGCCATAGGTCCCAAAGATCAGATTTCATTCTTTATTGGGTAAATTAATTCTATTTTTACATGGGATGTCTTAAAAAGAACTATTTTAAACCATTTTTTTAAAAAAAATTTAATCATACAGATGTAGAAGAGGTTAAAACTGCTTTTAATAATGCTCTAGATTTTATTTTGAAGATTACTAAGTAATATTTCATGATATAAGCAGACAAGCCATACTCGGAATTTGATGAATCACAGCAAAGTATCCTTACACATACTCAGCTCTAGAGAAAAATCAGGCAGACTCGAAACCTTTATCAGACAATGTCACGCCAAAGTTCTGGTGAAATCCACGTCTGTTTTTGATAAACTACACTAACAAGAATTATGTTGACTCGCCAAATAATATGCTTCGATCCACTCTTCACTTATTAAATGCAACAGTTCCATGAAGAAATTGAATTGGTGAAGTTATAAATAAAATTTATTTGTAAAGAAGAAACAAAGTTATTAAGACGATATATTATCAAGCGATATTGATTGCTTACAATATATTGTATGCTATATAACACCTCAAATTCCAGAGATTATATTGTTACAGCTCAACGGGTTTGCTTGGAATGAGTATATGGCGTGAAGGCAATCAGAAGACCTCAGCGAAAATATAACAATCATGTTTATTCGACAGGAAGACACTAACAGAAAAGTTACATATACGCAGACGACAAATATGTAAAGCTTAGACGAATAGCTGTAAACAACAACAAACACTACTGAAGGGGGAATCCTTGAAGCTTAGTTGTACGGTCTCTCTAAAAGGCTGAATTTCTCTTTGTCACATCGCTTTAGCTGACGATTCACTACTACATGATTGGTTACTCCGCACATGACATGACACTGATTCAACAGTAGACAACATGACTCGGAACACAGTAGTTCAGCACTAGCTTGGGTTCCACTAAACGCTAGTACTCTGTCATTGCTTTGATATCTTCTCAAAGACTCGTTACTTGAATTATATTCCACTTCATATTAGCTCCAGGGATATAGACCGAGAACCTTGCGGGACAATTGGAGGGCATCTTAGTTTATTCTGAAAGGATCGTTAAAATTTTCGAACTCAGTTCGCAACAGGGTTGATCATAAAATGTTTTTTTACGATGAACTCTTTCTAGGAAGCAAAATTATAAGTTTGTAACATAATGCATTTGAATAATTTAAAGATATTCAGTAATAAAGCTGTAAAGAAAAATCTTGGATATTTTAGAAGAATTATATTTTCCTAAATTTAAATATTCAATTGTCTTCATCTAGAAACCACATAAACCAACAGCTCATAAACCGGTTTCACGTTAAGTAAGTTAATTTTTGCATATGACGTTGACAGTGAATCCCCGTAATGTGCTAATTAGAAATAAACGTATATTCAGTAGTAATAAAAGCAAGTATTGCGGTTTCTTCATATTTGCGACTTGAAAAGAGACATTTCAGGATTAAAAGCAATAAAAACGCTTCCTCAGCTGCATCTAAATGTAAATGAGGAAGTAAAAGCAGAATGGACGACTCCCTTGAGATTGGCTCAAATAACGCATAGGCCATTACGCGAGCTATAAAATATTTCCCTTTGTTGGAACTGGTAGAAAATCTGCAGTAGAAAAGTAAACAGACAGAACACCATCCCCTGTAAGACCCCCGATTTGGGAGAAACAATTGCATATTGATGCATAATTAATTGCAACCTTCTTTGAATAACAACCGTCTTAGTGAAAAGGAAAGAGCACACAAGTCTCGAACATTTGTTGTGGTGAAACTGATGCAGGTGAAAGACTTGATTAAAATGTTAATATTCTGAACAAGACTGGGTTTTAAATTAGCCGTAGAATATTTCGGTAAAGATATTTCTGGCAACTTATAATCTATTCAAAACTCTACAATAAATGATACGCTACGGCGATAACTGTAGTAATTTTTAAAATTATGCAGATTCTGTATACATTACCTCAGATAAATTTATGTTTTCAGGCAAAGTTTGCCAATTTATTATTAAGA
The DNA here is from genome assembly GCA_026289955.1 of Argiope argentata. NCBI lineage: Eukaryota > Metazoa > Arthropoda > Arachnida > Araneae > Araneidae > Argiope > Argiope argentata. The sequence continues at coordinate 4,164,356 of JAOUZG010031916.1, read as the reverse complement.
ACTAAGCCAAGACATTAATATTAAAGAAAGTATAAGAAAATATCAGAAAGTTATTTTTCATTTAATTGCTTGTTATATTTTACAGTTTCATTACCATAATTTCAAAGATTGGAATTCAGCGATGAAATGTCACATTTCGATTTTATATATGGACTGTGAAAGTTTTAAAGAATTTTTTTTTTATTCTGCGCTTCCTCATAAATGACCAGGAATTTTTAAGTAAGTCTTTCGCTATATACATGAATCAGGAGGAAATATACATGTTACATTTTGATGAAATTTATTTTTTACAAAAAAATTAAATAAAGAAAGAAAAAAGCCTGCTGAAATATATTATTCCTTTCATGGCATCAAAATTAAAGAATATTAAATAAAAATCTTGGTTTTATCAATTTCCTTTTTTTTACAACACAATAAAAATTTCAACCCTAAAAAAGTTATTCCCTTGTAAATATAGTTAATAAATAACTTTATGTTGATATACTTTAGTTGAAAAGATATTTTATTTAAGGGCTGCAAGGATTTCACTATCAGAAAAGCACCAAATTTGTTATATACTGATATCAAAGTTTAAATTTGAGGAATTACTAGAAATATATTTCTCAAATATCAGCATTCCACTTTCAATTTCGCGATTCAAAGAGTACATAATGTGTATATTTTTTAAAGCTATGCTCATATTAAAAAGGGAAATTTTGAATAGAATAACAAAATTTCAATATTTCTTGAACTATTACATGTCAGAACAACATGTTTTGGGGATACATTTTTTACCTTCTACAAAAATTTGTAAGCGAAAAATAAAAAATTATCTGCACGAGCATCACAAAAAATCAACTTTGAATAATGTGTTACTATCACATTTACAAAAGCTCTGATTTTAAAAAATTAGTTAATAACCACAGTAAATAAAACCTAGAAAAATATTTTGAGCACGTTATTATATGAAATGAAATAAATAACGAAATGATGTTTTTTAAAAACAATAAATGCGAGACAAAGTTTTTTAAATCGTTTTCAATACTAAAGTAACTAATTCAATGAACTAATTAAAATGAATATAAACATAATTTAACTGGCACATAGCACGTAGTGTTTGGCCGTTCAAGAAATTATGTTCCGACATAATACATTGAAATATGCACAGCAGCTTTCCTTTTAATATGTATTCAAATTTTATTTTTAGGTATTTTATCACTCAAGCCAAAAAATATTTCCATTGTGAAATAATGAATTAATGTATTATAGAAATAACTATAATTTTACTTCCTCAAAGTAATATTATTTTGAAAGCCTATTCGATATATTATTTGGCCAATCAAATCATATGGTATTTGTTTAATAATCTTACTCGAAGTCTTCTATTCTATAAAGGGAATAACAGATAGAATATAACTTTCATTTAGTACAAATTTTAAATTACAAACGCTTTAGATAATTGGATTAGGAACATGCTTGAATAATACTGTACAACCAAAAGAAGGAAATTTATTAAATTTCTTAACTTGAAAAATCACCCAATTTTTTAAAAATGATCAAAAAATATTTTTTTGATTGATTTAATCTAAGAATTGCTAGATATAATCAATCAAAGCACAATTTATTCAAAGTCTCGTTTTGTTTAAAAACAACGGTTTCATTTTAACTTCTTCAGAAAGTAAAATCATTCTTCTATTACTAAAAAATAACAACTTATTCAAGAGAATTTTGTATATATTCATCAGATGCATTTGAAAATTAAAACTTCATATGATTTTTGAAGATCAGCATTTAATAGTTATAACATGGATGGGACCAAAGTTCAATCAGATAGTAGCCATATTTTTAAATTTTTATTACTCATCACGATAAATACTTTAATGTTTATGCAAAAATTTTATCATTCATCTTAAACTTTAACTTTCATTCCATTCGATTTCGAATCATATTAATACCCATTTAAAATTCAAAGAAAAAACTTATTTATAAGGAAGTAAGTTACTAAAATGAAGCTTTTCAAGTTTTTCAAATTTATCCAAGTAAATAAACAAGCATGCAGGTAAAGTTATTGTGCACTCAAATGGAAATGATCATTGAAATACTACTTAATTTAGAATCTTATTTGATCCTTTCAGTTCATACGTTAATGTTTATTATTTTTTAGAAAAGAATCTTTAAGCTGAGATTTCGATTATTTCAACTATAAAAGGCAAGTATCTTGCAACAATGGGATTATGTCTTTGAAGAATATATTTTTTGTTAATACATAATTTTGTAATTTAAATAATAGAAATTTTAAGCCGTTATAAATGATGTTATTTCAATTACTTATTCATAAGTGGACTTATAAGTCCACTTATATCTTAGTGATATATTCTTAATATATTAGTCTACTTATAACTATAATATACTTATACTAAGTAATATATAAGTCCACTTTCCAAGTAGCACACAAATATTGTACAATATTAATGAATATTCGCAATATTGTTTAATATTTAATATCTCGCAATATTGTACAATATTACGCTACAAGATGTGCTACCTGTTATAACTATTAATACATTTTCTAATTTTTATTATAAATTTAAAGAGCTATTTAAAGATAAAGACGACTTATTTGTCATTTTTAATAATTATCTGGACACACTCTGGATGCCTGGTTAAACCCAATAAACTCTGAACTATTAAGAAAACTATCTAACATGGCAATTTCAGCCTAATGCTTCGCAATGGTATTTCTTCTGTGAATCCATTCTTTATTGATCCAGAATCCAGGGGAAAAAATGTTTGTCATCTTATCTTTGAGGGGCCTTGAACTGGGCAGCGTTCAGCAAACGCTTAATTACAGATAGTTCGAAACACTGCCGAGTTAGTACACGACTATTTGCGGATTTCCCACAAACAAGTTCCGATAAAGACATGATTAAACAGAAGTAGTCTATCCTTCAGGTTCATAACAAACATCGTTCTGTGGGATGAGAATATCCGCAACTTGAGTGTCATGGATATTCTGAAAGAATACGAATCGTCTTTATTAAAGAAGAGTTTATCTAGGTCGTCAGTTTTTCTTGTGTTTTTTATCCTGCATCGAGCGCGGAATGAGAAATAGAAGATAAGACTGCCAAAGAGTTAGGTTCGATATTAGTAAAAAAATATATCTTACATAGAATGTAAAATATGTTGAGCGATGCTGAAATTTAAATTATGTGCCTTGTGTTAAAAAAATACATACTATTATTTTAATCCTTCAGATTTTTAATTTGCTGATATTATTTTTAATCATTTGCAATCCCCGATGGCAACTCTGACTCACCATTCAAAACTGTGCATCATTTTGACGTTTTATTTATTTATTTTTCAAATTTAATTATTAAAAACGGCTACATAATGGTTAAGAGATGTAGTTTAGTTTTTCAAAGAATTTTGACTTAAATAGTTATGTATATTTAATTTTCATAGCAATAAAAATATCTTTGTATTAGGTGAATAATTTTGCATCTAATTATTTTTGGTGTGCAAAGGGTGAAAATATTGGAGTAATGATAAATATATATTAATTAAATAATTTGATTAAGTCGTACGGCTTACGGTTTCTAGTTATGTCATTTTATGTTAGATCGCCAACATTAAAAAGATTCTTTGTGGAATTATCCAGATATTTTAATTGTAAGTCATTTTCATTAAATCACAATATTAATCCTAAAAAAATCATCCTTGTTATGATATTAACATTCTATTTCCATCTTCAGTTCGAGTACAATTCGAGTTGCTTGTAATCTTGTTGACAACAAGATTACAAGCAATTGAATTACCGACATAATGAATGAATTTGTAGTGCAATAAGATAACATATTGACCAGATGCTTATGCATATGGTTCTGAAATTTGAAGTTACTTTCATTACTTTCTGGGTATTTTTATTATCTGTTCTTGTATTCCATATTCTTTAGGAAATTAAAGAGATAAATATATTTATATTACAACAAATAACTGTTTGAAATGGCAACAAATGAAGGCAAATGCATGTAAAGAAACTGATTACTAGAATCAAAGTTCACATTTTGGATTTTTTTCTCTCTCTGTGGACTCAAGTGAAAATAAATCAGCTATTATTATTTGCATGCTTATTTATAATATAGTAAGGAGCTTTATATTTTAATTATTTCATGGCTATAATATTAAACCTTCTTTTTGTGTATTAAATTCAAAGTTTTAGGGTTTAAAACTTAAGTATAATAGTTGAAAATGCTTTTCAACTATATATATATATATATATATATATATATATATATATATATATATATGTTAAATGCTTTTTATAATGAATGTTATATGCTTCTTAATGAATGCATAATGATTTTTATAAATAAATTTATAATGGATTAAATGATTTTATAATGAAGTCTTTTTTGCTAATCAAATAATTTTGCTGGAAATTCATGCGATTATTTACGATTGCTAAATGCAATAGCTAAATTTTTATAATATATTGTTCATTTTAATGGCAAATCATCAGCAAATGGTGTAAAATTCAAGAGAAAGAAAACCAGTCATTTGTTTTTTCTTTCATTTCATTACCTGCACTAAACTAAATATCAAAAGTAAAATATAATTTGAAATCGTAATTGATGAAAAATATATTTGATTTCATTATATTTTATAACTATAATTTATTAGAGTAGTAGAAAAGAAAAGTAACACTAATCAGTTAGGCACATTTTAGTTAACATTTTCCTAATGTGTTTCTTTGTGAAAGTATTAAAAAAACTCTTCTTCTCTTTAAAAAGGACGTTGATAGTACATGTTACAAGTGACCTACTTTGTAAATTTTTTTTCACTCGATAGAACTTGCACAGGGCTTTGAGATAAGTTTTATACCTTCAGACAATGACGTGGAACAACGGAAATCAGAAACCCGATTTATGTCATTTTTATGTCTGTTAGGCTCGTTTATGGCTTGAGAATATCTGAACAACTTTTAGTGAGGTTTTTCATTACTTAAGACATTTACGGAGGGAGTTTATAGGTATATAACAGTACGCTGCATCATCGAAAAGTTGAGCACTTAAGATAACACTGTATTACATCGACCAACTATAATGTTCGCACTTATTACTGAAGAACGACTGATAAGATCTCCTTTACATTTTTTTTTCTCGGGAGAGTTTTCGAAGATAAAGTATGCAAGGTTTTAACTTTATCCCTTTATCAAATATATCATACCATATTTATGACCAGTGCTGGGCTGTCATTTACTGCTTGAATAAGTAAATTTTCAGTTCCAGATATGAATTATTATCTTCAGGCTGGTATTTTTAAACATAACTGATGTCCAATTATTACTGTTAATCAAGTATTATTGTTTGCACCATATTAATTACATGAATATTGTTGGTCAAGAGCGGGAGGTTTTAAAAAGTGAGAAGGACTACAAAAAGGCACCTTTGAAATTTTTATTTAAATAGTTAACATTTAGGTATTTTGAATTATGTTACTGCTCTCTCACTTGTACAGAAAATAAACTTTTGGGATTGATGTTTCAGAAACTGAAAAAAAATGATTGTTTATCTTTCTGGTATGTGTTATGTCAGATATAGAATTAGATTTTTTTTCAAATGCGTTTCCTCGGATATTTAAATTGCTAGTGCAAATATCAGATGATATATTGATTAAGATATATTGATTACCAAATACTAGCATGTTGTTTTTCAAGTATTGTCAATAGATTAAGAAACAGAAAATATTTTCATAAAATTTCATTAATTGAAAATAAGTACTGTAATTATTTTAGGAATGAATATAAATTAATACATCGATTGAAATCACAATATTTATATATAAGTTGCATTTCATTTCCTTTTTGAGATTACATTTAAACTTGAAATATCTTGGGATTTAAAGATCACAATTAAACAAAGGTGTACAGTATGTGATGCAGGATATTTTTGTATTAACATTTTTGATAATAACTTCAGAAGAAATTATATTTCCAAAATTTGGTCCGAAATAATCTTATTTTATCTTGATAGATATTAATAAATTAACAACCTAAAAATGTCATTTTTTATTTTCAGAGATGATAAATTTCTTTCTGTAAAACATATTTTTCAATTGTTAGTTTTTTTCTTTTAAAATGTTATGCGTTGAAATATGATATTGAATGGTTTGGTTATGGTTTTGAAATACAATAACATTAAGGCATATTTTATTATTTTATGGAACAGTAACGTTTCAAATACCTTCAAAAAATTGATTTTTTCAATTTTTACCTTTAAAACGTTTTCCAATTTTTAGCTTTAAAACGTTGAGGACAATTTGCTAAATCCAGCAATGTAATATATGTATACTTTTGTAATTATGAAAGCCAGAAATTAAAATTTTAAAATGTAAACAAAGGTGCTATAAACCTTTTTTAAAGGGACCGCAATTTTTACTTTTAATTATTTATTATTTATGTATGTTTTATAATTTTATAATGATTGGAAAGAATAATCAGAGCTAAACACATTACTTTGATTTTTACAAACTCTGTGAGTTATTTTTTCCCTCGTGCTTTTTTTAGTGTTTTTTGTGATCTTTTGTCATCGATTTGCTATGTATTTCGTCGTATCGCTTAAAAATTTTTATTACATTTTTTTGATAAAGCTTTTTAATTACACTGAAATTGCGTAATGCATAACGGTGCCTAGAAGAAAAGAGTCTGGAAAAAGAAAATTTCATTTTAATCAGTTTTTTAATGTAATTCAGACATCGAAATGGGTTGACAATGAAAAATCGAATGTAAGTGCATCTCAAAGAAAATTGGAGCGTGCCATTTTATATTCCTAGAAGGAAATAGGCAGCGCCATTAGTTATTCTAGAGATAAGGAAATCATAAATATTATCATAGATTTATGAATAATAATTGCACTCCTAAATACATTTTCAGTATGTAATCATTGTGGGAATTTCGATTGTTTTGTTTTAGAAGAATCAAGCAGACGCAAGGGACTTGTTTCATCTTTCATCTTTATCACATATTTTCAATTCTTGTGGTTTCTCTACTAGGGCTATGATATCTTATATATCTACAAACAGTTATGATGTCAATACATGATTACTGTATGCCATGAGGCGTGTTAACAAAGTTAAATGTGTACTCGCACATTTTGTTCAGTGATGAACTTGACCCCACCATCTGCAAAGGTCGAACTTTCGAGTGCTGCACTATCTCAGGCGCTTTCAACTGCGTGCTCTAACTCAATGATAAGAGTAATTGAGAATGCTAATCTAAGAAAGAGGTCTTAGCAAAATGCATTCATTGGCTAACCCTAAATCCTAATGAGAGTTTCAACAATTGTATATGGGAAGGAATCTCCAAACTAACGTTTACCGATCCTAATAAATTAAAATTAGGTTTCATCAATGTTGTAATATATATATTAATGATGGAGTTTAAGTCGATATGAAGTACTAACAAATTTAGGTATTACACTGGTAGAAATGCTTGTCTCGCATTTTAAAAAAATAGATTTGCTTCATACCCAAGAAGATGACAAGCATAAAAAACTTTTAAAAAAGAAATAGAAGACAATAAAGATGAATATGGCTCAAGGAAGTTTGAAAAATTAATATAGATTCTTTTATAGGTAAATACATAGTTTTTTATAGCTTTCACACAACCTTTTTTTTTTTTCAAATTCAGATACACTTATACAAAATTCTATTCGTCGTAGAGGTATACAATTTTACACTATAATATACAACATTATTATGTATTTATTAAACCCTTTTTATGAATGTTTGAGAATTAATATAATTTTAAGAGGATATTTAGGATAAAAAATATCATATTCAAGTTTTTCTTGTTATATGGCATTTAATTTTTTAAAAATTTGTTGGGGTTCTAATAAAACAAAAAGGAGTTCATAATAATTATTATACTTTTATTCATATATTATGTTAAGTTTGCGATGATGTTAAGCATATTTTTTTCTCAGCATACATATGGGTATTTAGTCGTATCAGAATACCTTTTCGATTTGCTATAGAAAAATAAATGCTTTAAAATTTAGTTATTTTTTTATGATATATAATTTTAATAAGTACACTATTTCCATATGTGCCATATTTTATTTATTGATAATTAATTTTTACTTGTGTAAAATGCCATTTATTTCAAACTAAAATTTGGACTGTTTTTGTTATCAAGATCGTCCCAGTTCCTTTTATTATGTAATATAATTCCACCAATAAAGAAAGCCCAAGAAAAGTCCAATTATATTTCATTCAAAACAAATACGTTTCTGTACAATCACCCACTGCAATGTAATAAAATATGTGCATTGTATCATAATTATTACAAACTTTTGTGAATTGATTATAATGCATGGCGTTTTATACCGACCAGTGCTGGGATTATTACATAGTAATATATATTAAAGCAAGGGAAATGGAATTAGATAAGAGGGGTTATTAAAACCGAAATTGAAAAGATCTCTATGAAATTATCTAATCCAATCTGCCTATCAAAAGAGTAAAAAAAACCCATGTGCTTAATAATTTCCTCCATATTAAAAACTATGTTAGAAATAAAAACTTCTCCACATGTGAGAAAATAGAGGAAATTCTAGCCTTTTTAGTTCAGTATTTGTCGAAAGAACAGTAAGCAGGTTTGCTTCAAAACTAATATTGCAACAACTCATTCATTATGTATATTTTAGTCAAACTATATTAATGTAAAAACAGAACAACTTTGTTTAATATTTATTATTTTATCAAGATTTCGGAAACAGTAGCTATAATTTTTATTCAAACACTTGAGGAATAGGAATTAACGAAGTTTCGATAGATTCATTTTTATTTCATAAATTATTGATCGTTTTTATTTTAAAACAACAAGAATTATTAATGTGAGCATTTATTTGAAACTATCGTTCTTAATTATTAATTTATTATTTTTTAAAATTAGTTTTATCGGCACTTCTTATTGAGGAAAGATTAGTTGTGCTTAACTTGGTGAATAATAAAATAAAGATATGAAAACACATAGAAAAATTTAAGGATTTATTTTTCTTTGAAGGTGTTCTTATAAGTAGTGCAACAAAGTAGTGAAGATTGTTATAAAGAAATTGAAATGTAATTCCCCAAAAGGTAAATATTTTTTTAATTACTCACTTTTAGAACTGTTTACTGGGAGTATATTCAATTACCTTCTTCAATCCCTCTTTTCATCTCACTTTCTTGATTTTGGTATTTTCCTTCGATTCAGTAAAAGAAACTGTTTCCTTATTTTTTTTCCCTTCATTCCAAAACAGGAAACGAAAGAACTATTGATTCAAACTCAGAACCATGAAGCATTTACAGTCTGTACTTTTTTTACCGAAACATTTAGAGTAATTGAGATTGTAGCTTGACGATCAATTCTGTTTCCATTTAGAAGGTTTTCTCTCTGCAAATCGCTCTTTTTGCTTAAGAGAAGATTAAGACTAATCGTTACTGCCAAAATAAATGAAGACGGAGGCTTTTTCTTCGTGTCTTCTATTTGGAGAAGATACCAACCGAACCATACCAGCCTTCGCAAGAAAAAAAAAAGAAAGAACGGCTCAATTTACTTCACCAAGCTTGCATTGAACGTGGACTTTGAAATCCAACACTAGAAACTTTAAACATAAAAAAAAAACAGAATTCTAAAATGTTTTAAGATAATCTCTCTCTCATGCTTACATTCAAAAGAGAGAAAAAAAAACAAAAATAGGCATTTTTGCTATTTCCTATAAATTTTTTGCTGTCCATGAAATTTAAACTAAAACAAAATAGCATACCATAATGTTTCGCTTTATCGAAAATATTATAATAATACACTATACTACAAAGGAGAAAATATCTTGTACTATAAATACGAAATTAAAATCTGTACACACTGTTGTACAATAAAGAAGAAATTAATATCAACTAATGAGTATAAGAGGATTTCCAAGTTCTAATATATTTTAATACCCAAGATTTAGTTTATTTAAAATTCTATTTCCTATTTTTAGGAAAATAATAATGATAAGTTTTAATTTTTTATAAAAATTAACACAATCATTAATCATTTTAATTCATAAGAAAATTGTACAAGTATACATTTAATAATGTTCTACTAATCTATGGTTTATAGATAATTTTTTAATTAATCGAACGCAAACGTTTTTGTAGCTTTTCTTCTAAGTTTCTTTAACTATTCCTTAGAGTAGTTTCTTATGCTCTACTTATCTTGCTTTCTGCCATTCTATTCGATATATAAATATTAATATATGTTCACTATGGTTTGTTTAAATCAATCCCGACAAGAGTTAAAATTTAGAATATTCACGAATTCTTAAGAAAAAAAAATCGTCCAAGAATTCTACAATTGCTTCTTTAAATTCTTCTATAGATACATGGGGAAAAAAATTTGTGTCTTTTCTAGAAATGTTGATAAAATCAATGATCACAGTTCCTTAAGATAGAAAAAAAACAAAGAACGAATATACCAGACGATTTTTTTTCTGATATGATACTTAATAACAGTAAGATGTATTATTAATCAGAAAATGAATGAATCTAATTCCACAATATTAGTCGCAGAAAATATTTTTAAGAGTACTTTAAACGTATAAGAATATTTTAGATAATTATCTACAGAAAATAATTTTAAATCGTAAAAAGAAAAAAAAATTGACATCGGCATATTTTAATCCAAAATTATAATCAGCAGAAAAAAAGTTTTTTTTTTCATCAATACCATATTATCTAAAGAGCGATTTTAAATCTTAAAATTGAATTATTTGAACTGCTATTTTTATAAAAAGATATTTTTTATTTAATCAAATCAAGGAATTTGTCCATTTGGAGAACGCATAATATATATATTTATTTCTAATGAATTCATTATGCATGTGAAAATCATATGTCTCAGTTTAAAAACAAGGGAAAATTATTTCTACCAGATTTTCTTTCCAATGTATTCCGAAAGCAAAATATTTAATTAAATAAACACTTCATTCCAGTCCAGACACAAGAATCGGTTCGGTAGCAACAAATTTAATTAAAATATGTTTTGTAGTTCTTTTTTTTTCATATCTTTTTACACATTACTTTACAGAGAGACCTGATAACTTCCTCTAAGAAATATTTTCAGCGTCATATTTAATTAAACAGCATTATTAATTGTTGTGTAGGAGAGCTGTATTTTTAACAATTAGTTTTAGGTTTTAAAAAAATCTCAAAGAGGTGTATTATAAATGGAGTGAGGAAACAGCATTTTGAGAAATAATATGAATAAAGACTTGGAAAAAAAATCTAGAAGTGCCTGGAGTAATATAAAATTTTAGAAACGCCGTAGAGATGTTTATATAATTGATTTCATTATTGGATTTTTGTTGTAATGATTAAGTATTCTAATAAGATTTAAACTTGAGAAAAGGATTAGAATATCACGAATTTGAATTTAAATTTCATGAATAATTTAAAAAAGGTCAGTTATAATACAAGACTAAGACTTTTAATGTTTGAAGATGTTTAATGTTAAGACTTTTTCATATTTAAAATTCTACGAGATTTCAGTTTACAAAATATAAGCTCTGATATCAATTTATTAAATATAACTCTATTCAAAAATGTTTCTCTAAAAGATTGTTATGAATAAATAATATTTATAAACTTTGAAGACAGTTTTTCTAAACACCTTAAATTATTTTAGACAGCTCTCTAGAATTTTTAAAATTTCATATAATTAGACAAATGTAAAGCATCATTAGGAAGGCATGATGGATTTCGAATAATTTTTCATAATATTGTTTTAAATTTCATTTTGTTAAATAATAACTGAAAAATGTTAATTGCAATTTTATTGATCTTTAAAAATTTTTTTTTTACTTAAGTGGGATCATCTGATTTCTTTTTCTTGTAGCTTGATAAGAAAGAAATTGTAATTAAGTAAAAGGCAAATATAGTCAAAATTTTAATTATTAATAATGTGATTGCATTAGAACTTATTCCATTGCTTTGTTCCAGAAGCCGACGTGTCATGCAAGTATTAGACACACCTGTTCTTAATATTTTGTCAAGAGGGGGGCAATACTCTACTGTATAATTTTTCCTCTTTGGAAATTTATTGTAAAGAATTTCATTCCTCCAGAACAAAGGCGTGTGTCACGACCGAGATCTTATCCCAATTCATTTGCATAAGATTTTCGACCTTAGATAAGACCACGATTACTTTGCTTGGCTTGGCATTGGTGTATAGCAGTGAAATATTGACCTTTAAAAGAAAATATATTTTGGACATTTATTCATAGATGATATATATCATTTGATATTGAACAACCTTATTATAAAATTTGTTATAATATCATCGCAAATTTCATTTATTTAAGTTCTTCTATTTACATGTTTTTAAATACGAGCAATATTACAAATGATTAGAGGTTCAACATATTTATTTTGTAATTTGATAAATACATTTTAAATGTAAAATCTGTTCCTCAAATTGTATTTACCTATCTACTTGCGTTTTGAAGTCATCGAGTAAACTTGAACGATCAGACAGATTTCTTGTAGATAATGATTAAATTTTGAACCAAATCAATTCAGAAACTTTGTTGGGTACTTACGTATTAATTAGTCGATATTTATCTCCAAATTAGAAGGGGTCACCAATGAGTTGCTAAACAGCCGTTATTTTTTTTTAAAGTAAACCTTAACTCTCATTTACCATTTTTTAAATTTCGTTGGAGTGGATGGTTTATTGCCAAATTTGAAACCATCGCCAATGAGTTACTAAACCATTGGCGACCATTGGCTTGGCCTGTATAATGCATAAATACCCTTTGTTGTCATTTAATACATTAGATTTCAGTCGTTCAGATCAAAACATTCTGAGTTATCGTATTCCCAAACTGACTGATCGAAATAATGTGAAATATATATTTTTTGCCATCACGGACATCCGAAATAGAGATTCGTTAAAATATTGAGTTCGAATTTTTTAAGTATTACAATATTTCTATTATACTTCGAATACGAGACAGAAAAAATTTCAAAATTAACGAGTTCACAATTAAGAGTTTGTCTCTAAAGAATCTTTCTAAGCTTAAAACCAGGTGTTTAATCTACTTAAACTACATCATCTATCAGATCTAATGATTGATCCCCGAATATCTCCTCCTGCTGGTGGAACGACTCATGTGTAATGTTTATTGATTAAAGAGGAGATCTTGCCTTGAAAAAATCAAATTACAAAAGAAAATGCACTTTTCGTTTAATACTTGAATATGTCATTTAGTATAAACAATTCAATGAAATTTTCCTTGTTAATATTCGTTTCGGAGCATGATTCTTGCACATTGAATTTTGGATGCAAAATTTAAAAAACTCATTTCTTTTACCTTTTGTACATTTTATGATGTTACATTTCAATTATTTTCTTTATTAGTATATGTCAATTTCCACTTTCCTTAAAAAAAATTTCAGTTATTCACATTAATTTAATTTAAATCTTGTTTTACAATTACTAAACAAGTACAATTTTTAAGTTTTACCACAATTATTAAGTTAAATAAGCTCTAACTTTCATTCAAGACGGGGCATCCTTTTCAGGTTTCATTCATTTTTCAATTTTGATTATTTAAAATGCCTCCAGAATGGTAAAAAGACGGAGAAATTCAATTTTAAACACACACACACAAATTATGAGCAATAAACAAGCCCATGTATATTGAATAATTATGCACCGAATTACTTTTCCGAGGGCTAAGGGTTAAATGTTTGAATGCTTAAATCTAAATAACAACTCTGAATATAAGTAAGTTTTGAATAAATAATAGCCAAAATACTTTTTTCGTATTTACAAATATTTAACTAACTATGCTTTTTATTTGTAAAACACAGTTTAAAACAAGTTTATCAATGTCTATATTCTGTTTTATTTTTTAAATTGTTGATTGCCATAATAAGAAGCATACCTAAAATACTTCACAAATGTAAAAGCCATTCTTTTAATACTTTATTTTTAAAAAAATTAAACACTATTTCCTAGTAATTTTTTTGAGAAATTAATAACCATTTAAAAGGTCACGAATTTTTTTATGTAACAGAAAGCAGTAATCTTTCCAAACTTAAAACAATTCCTACCGATTGTAATATGATCTAGCTACATTACGAATTAAAATAATTTTTGTAAACTTTTTTCTAGTATCATAAATACAGATATACTCTTGATGTTTGTTTTGGAGTTTATTTTTATCTACTCTTAAATATGTCTAATTATGTTTACTAAATACAGTAAATATTTTTTTTTAAATTGTAAAAAATGTGTATCTTTCAAAAGCGAGAAATACTTATTAACCATAAACTTAGCACTATTTTCATGAATCTATAAAAATGTGTTGCTTCTTTAAATAGCTATTGTCATTTTTATGTTGATACATAAAATACATATATATCTTCATACATATATATCTTCCATCTGATTTACTTAAATTGCTTACTGTATTGCTTTGTTGCTTATTGTGAGAATAAGTTTAAAAATAAGCATAAAAATGTCTTCAAATGCCATTAAAGAAAAAGAAACCCAGTTTGAGAATTATGCCCACTGAAATGTTCATTCAAGTATAAGACTAAATGCACCTTCTTGAACTTTTCTTTTAAGTGTAATGAAAACACGAACGTTGAGATACGCAGCAAGATAAACATTACCCATCAGCCGCACTCTGTGAAGAGGGCACTTAAATTGTCCTTTTTTATGGCACTTTAAACGCCACTTCGTTAGGATAACCCAATAAAAAGGCATACGTCGTCGAATTAGGTCTGCATTATTTAACCTTTTCTGGAGCATCCAATGAAACTCTTTTGGTCAGAATATGGAATCGATTGTTCAGCAACTGGAACAGCAATCAGTCGTGCGTGGGGACATCGGATATTTATTGGGCGCGCGTAACGATGCAGAAAGTTCTCGAGCGTGCAGAGTGTTATTTATTTATTAATTTACTTTCGTTACTTTGCATTTAAAAAGCAGTAGAATGCATTCGAAAGCACAGGTTAAATTAGACGAGATAAAAATAATTTATCTTATTGTTTGCATTGTAGCGAAAAGTGTGATTCTTTTCTTCTTTTCAAAAAAAATGAGCAGATCTTCAATGTCACAGAAATGTAACTTTATTTTTTGATATTAAAGTTATATAATTTTTTTAATAATTCATATATAGAGTGGAAAATACATTTATATTTTATTTCTTAATTATCTTTTTGCCATGATTTAATATTATTTTCTTACCTTTATTTGCTGTGAAAAAGCATCTTTAAGGTTAAAGTGATTTTGCTTCTTATTATGAAACAAATTTTTAAATAAAAACAGAGTTTCTTTAAAATTCTAAAATATTACAACCTATAAAATTAAAGCAAATTCATCAGTTTGATAAAGTGAATTTTGAATTTTCAGATAAAGTTATTAGAATTTCATTCACAATAGTTGCATTTATTTTGTTTCTAAGAGATATTCGGGTTCAAATGTTTTAAGTAAGGATTGAAAACGAACATTACAACTACGAATTACATGGTATACAAAAGGCAAAAATCATCAGCTACCTCAGAATTTATCTTATATCTTTATAATTCTATGCTACTGAGAAATACAAGCACAGTTTTTCTAAAAGAGTTGTAATAAGTATTTAATATTTAATTTTTCTTATCACCAATAATAGATTCCATTATTCCATTAATTATTAACTATTAGTAACACTAAATATCTTTCCAACCTGACGATTTTGCTCATTTTCCAAAATGCTAAATAAAATAAGAGTAAAATAATGTTCCGAATGCGTCATACAAAATAATATGTTACTAATCAACTATTCATAAGAATATATTTTCAATGTTTTCTTCTAATATATTATGCCCTTTTTGCTTTTTGGACGAGTATGTATTTCAAGAAGATCAAAAACTTTTGCTTTCAAAATTTCCTTGGAAGATCAAAAATTTTGTCATGTTGAAGAAACAAAAAAAAAGCTTGGCTGAATAATTTAATATAATATAAATTAGCTATATGTTTTATAAATAAGTATATTATTTTAAAATTTTATGTTTGTTGAAAAATTGTTTACAATAAAACCGTTTTACTCGTTAAATTTTAATTACATTTATTTAAATTGATTTATTTAATATTTTAAAGATTGCTTAGTTCGTTGATTGGAGATTTAATTTTTGTTAACAAACTCTAACTTTTATTGACTATTATTTTTGTTTAACAAATATATAAAGGTTTTATTTTCTAATTTTTTTATTTAAGAATTATAGTTTAATTTGAGTCCCATATTGGTTTTGGGAAAGGGAAAGTAAGTTTTGGAGACTGTCAGTGATGATCTTATATTTAACCTTTGTGTTTTTTTTATCTATTTCTATTCCGCACTAAGGGAAATGGAACAGGATGCACTGCGGAGATCATGGTTTTATTTAGAACGAGTCAGAATCATATTCAACAGAATGACTACAATGAATCTTCAATAACTGAATCATGCATTAGGTATCTTAATTTTCAGCCTATAAGTTATAGTTTGAAGCAGAAAATCGTCATTAGTAAGAATATTCTTAATAAAAAGAACAAAGCAAAATGGATTGAACAATGCCAGGATATTATTAGAAATCAGATTAGTAGCCTAACTTAACCAACTCAATAATGGTAATAGATTCACGTCATTGAGTAACATGTTGTGAATAGACCAGTACATCCTACATTCCAAGTTAACAAATACTTTAATAATAATTGTTCAAATATCTTGATAATCCTAGAATTTTTTTCTTATTTTCCGAATGATAGGAATAGAAACGAGATTTTCGAATTTCCAGGTTGTAACAGAATCAATTTGTTGATGTTTAGTATTGGATTTGATCGATAAAGTATTTAAAAGGAAAACAAATTCTGTGAAATAAATTAGAAATTGAAAACTTTAATAACCTCGTAAAGTAAAATAGGGTATAACAATAATAATATGAATTTAAACTATAAAGAGTCAAATGATTGCACAATAGCATTTATTTAATTATAAATAGAGCTTAAAAATCAGAAGTATTTTAATTATTCTTTAATTATGTAAACTTCAAATAGATAGAAGAATAAAATGAGAGAAATGATTCATAGTTCATAAAATATTTTTACTAATGCACCAATACAATGTTCCAACTATACTTGTGAGCTCGTGGCCTAAAACTGTTCTTTGGAGATTTGCCTATCTAAAGCTGGTCAGGAATCGAATGGTATTATTTTTTCGGACGTAAGATCCACACTATAGGCGATACAAAGTGGCAAGTGTCAACTCATCCATAATATTATAGTACTAATCTACAAAATCATTGCTATTCAAAGATCCTGCACCTTACAATGGATACCGGCGCACGTTGATATCCCTGGCAACTAGAAAGCGGATGAGCTCGCTAAAGAGGTCCGTAACTCTCCTCAGTCGTTTCCAAATGCTTAAATCTCATTGATGCCAATGCAGTTGCCAGCCGACCATTAATTTGCTAGCAAAAATTCCATTCCAGAATTAAACAGCGACAGAACCACTTCAACTATAATAGCCAGACTTAGAACAAAATACTTGAAATGCGTGAGAAGTTCTATAGATGGACAAAGGAGTTACATCAAGGTTTGTCCTCAGTACCCAGATGACACTCAACTGTCTCCACAACACATCTTCAGCTGCCCAGCAATGCTGGCCAAACTCTTTAAGATCAGCATAGAGGATCCTGTGGAGTTTCTTTTTACAGATAAAGCTGTAGAGATCGCCAGGTTTGTCTTTGACAGCTTTAAGGACATTTAGGATTTTTGCATGTACTTCACGGATACGTCATCATCACCAATACAATGGCTTAATTTTTTTAGAAATTGAAATGAAATTTCACAAACTAAATTAATTATGCGATAGACCATAGGATCAATGACCAAATATAGATGACATACACAAGTAAATTAATATTTCCTCACAATTTAGGAAAATGGTTTTGAAACAAAATGAGCCCTAACACCTCCAAACAGGAAATATCGTTTCCTTGGCATGGTCAATCTGAATAACACATCACGTTGTTAGGAGATACAGCATGATGCCCTTTCACGTGATACCATCTCTAACTTTTGGTTTCGAACAAAACGAATTGATTACAGTAATGCAAGCTACTAATATTGTTTCTTAATTTCATCAAACATGCTGTGAAGCAAAAAGCTTTGTTTGAGAAAGTAATTTTTTTAGTGAAATCACATAATATTTTAATACCATACTGTATTGATTTCTTTAAAATATGAACATGTTAAAATAAATAAAGAGGGGTTAATCTTAGTACAAAATCTATAAGAATGATTTACCTCTTACCAATTAGTGTTCAAAGGAACTATAATCACAACTTATATATATTCTAAATGTGGGTAACAGAATATGTTGAATATATTTCTGAGAATTTTAAAGGAATTTTAATTCCATTTGAAAAATTCAACAAAATATAGATTCTAAGAACCAAAAATTGAATTGTAGTTTCTAAAATACTTATAATAATGAATTAAAAGAGATATAAAAAATTCATTTGTTAGTGCACAAAGGAAAGTCATTAAATTTATTAATTATGAACTGGTATTCTCATTATTAAAATTCTTTAAGGTAAAATAGGCTATTCTCATTTACTCTCAGAAATATTTTAAAATCATTCCCATTTATTATTATAAATCCGAATGCAGACATAATTATTCAAATAATTTTATTTTTATGAAATCATTATTAAAAATTTCCAAATAATCTGATAAAAGATTACGGAATTTATAAATAACATTTATTAACTAGGTTCAAATGTTCTATAGGTATTGTTTCCTACTAAATGTTTGCAATGACATTTTCTAGCCATCACATTCTTCTATGTGTATGTACTTTTTAATACCGTAATTGAGTATCATTGGAAAAAAAGACATTCTTTTTAGAACCAAATGCTATGCATGTGCGAATATAATTTTCGAAATAATGCTTGTTTTTAATCTAGTAAATAGCTGATCTATTAATACCCATAAAAATTCTGATTTCAGAATGGGAATTCACTATTTATAGTTTTTTAATAAGTTATTTCTTGTATAAAAAATAATGTTAATTTAAATTTTTTAAAAAGTTTTAAAGTTAGAAATATTATAGATTTAATTAATATTTTTACTTATATTTGAAGATAAAAATTGCCTAAAAGATATTAAACTTTCAACCAGCCTTCACACGGTAAAATTTATTAGCGCTATGAGCTCTTTTCTGATATTTTCACCCTAACTAATACTTTCAATGGCTGTTCTTCACCATCACGCAGTTTTTACAGATCTATTAGTGTCTAGATACCACTATTGAATCCTGTGATGAGCTCTCATGAAACAACAACAAAAGAAGCACTCTCTTACGTTCCGCGGTTTTATTCTGATTCTCTTATTTCCCCACCCCACCCTCAACCCGCGCCTATTCTCGTTTCATTGTTGTAAAGAAAAAAATTCAATTAGCCAGGACACCATTTATTGTTGTACACTCCCTATTTCCGATAATGGAGCTGACACAAAATGTTCGAAAAATTAGATCATAATTCCTAAAGTATCATTTGGGTTGGTATTGATCCATCTTTAAATCAGCAAGAGCCATCGCAAAGAGTCATCGTATATATATTGTTGGAGCAGAGTATTCTTTATTTTTTCTTTTTACATCTCGTTTGTTTCTCCGGTTGAAATTGAGCAGTTAAGAGAAATTCTCTCAACTAGTGAGACATCCAATTAGTTCTTACTTTCTTTAATGACTATACTTATGCCATCCTTTGTTTCAGAGAGCATCGTTAAATGTAGTGGTATCTGGAGCCAATCATACAGAATTGGATGGTGAGAAAAACAAGATAGGGTATCAAATTGTGATTCACTTTTGATTAAAATGGTTTCAGAAATTATTCTTGCTGAAAGTATGAAAATGAATAACATGAAATTACTTTTCTCTGGGATATTAAAAAACTTGTCATTTTTTTGTTGAAAATTAAACCGGTTATTTGAGGCCATTAAATTTTTCTTAACGATTATTTCATAATCATTCATATTTTATTATTCATATTTATTTATTCATAAATTCAAAATTGTTCTTATGTTTAAAAATAAAATGCCATAAGTTATTCCCTCAAAAAAGATTTTATATTATATAT
>JAOUZG010031916.1:4070527-4140585 GCA_026289955.1 Argiope argentata | reverse complement strand
ATATATATATATATATATATATATATATATATATATATATATATATACTAGCCGCCTTTGGCGACCAGTCGGTTCGCCAGTATTTATGCTCGCTAAAATTTTCATATAATATTTTGTGTAGCTGTGTCTCATAAGAGTTTTTTCACCAAAATATATTTAAACCAAACAAATTTTGATAATCATATAATTCATTTATAGCATTATTTTCTTCAGATGTTCTGTTCATTGTACTACTCATCTTTCTTTTTCTATCCGAGCAATGATTGTCCCGGAATTGGTATTTTACTTAAATGGTGGAGGGAAAGGTCTAAAATTTTACGTTTTTATAGAATAAGGAGATTCTAATTTTCATAGATGTAAACACACTAAACAAATAAAGACACAATTGGTTTTCAAAAGATTCGGAAGTTTAAAAACAGCTTGGAAAATGCCGCGCACAAAGGAAATAATGGTAACACACACACACCCTTCATTTCTTTTTTTTTCTCTCCTTTTTCTCTTCAGTGCTTTTCTTTTTACAAACCTTTCTTTCGCTTTATTTTTTTTCTTCCCTGCCCAGACTTCATTTTGAGCAGGCATTAGATTAAATATTCATACAGACTAATTATAAAAACAACTATTTTCTTTCTTTTTTAAACATCCCGTTATCTATGAATGAAAACCAACTGACTTCGCGCATTTTTTTCTAAACAAATGATAATTTATTACTTCCTGCTATCACTCGGTGTGGGGGAAGGAAATGAAGATTTTTGGCGAGAAAGTAAGAAAAGTGTCGTTTTAACTATTTTCCTCGCAGTTTTTTTCATTTTTTCTCTATATTAGAACCATTCTCATGTCTTAGCGAAAATATTAAAATAAAAATTAGCCTAATCGGTCGAGCCGTTCTCTAGTTTTGCGCTTAGCAACGCATTACGAGTTGCATTTATCTATCTATCTATCTATCTATCTATCTATCTATCTATCTATCTATCTATCTATCTATCTATCTATCTATCTATCTATCTATCTATCTATCTATCTATATATATATATATATATATATCTATATATATATATATATATATATATATATATATATATATATATATATATATATATATATATAGCACTAATCTCTGCACATCCACTTCCTCGAAATTGCATGTTTCAAACTTGCTGAGTCCAAAAAATACATTTTTGGAAACAGCATGGTATCACTGAACCAAGAAACTCAAATAGTCTGAAAGTGTATAATTGCAATTTAGTACATAGTAGTTAAAAGTTCATTCGAATTAAATGGACATTTATTTCTATAAAATTCTTATTATACGAAAAATAAGAATTTTATAGAAATTCCTATTATTTGAAAATTCATTTCTGCGATTATGACTGAATATATAGGCAAACACAAGAAATAGGTTATGGTTTCTTCTTATTTATCACAAAATTCGGAATTTCTTCTTTATGAAGTAAACAAATAAATGAATAATGAATTTTAACATGCATTAACTTGTAATAGTTGAAATGATATTTGCATTTTATTTTAGAATGTTTGTTATAATTTAAAAATTAATATGATTGATAATGCAAATGCTTAATTATTCTCCTTCATTTACAACCAGTTTCTCGCAAAACATTAATCTATGCTTTATTCTCGGTTTCAAAAATCTTAAGGACTAAAATGAAGTAGTTAGTCCAACTACTCAATAACTTAGGTACATTATCAGGTGAATTATTTGCAGACATATTTAATACCAAAATTCATTCTTTATAAACATTAAGGAGAATTATTTGTTTCATATCAGTTCTCTGCGTTATAATTTTTTACAGATTAAAATACAATTTGGATTGAAACTATTTTATAAGCAATATACCATTTTATTTTCATGAAATAATGTACTTTTTGTTTTTGTTTTGATTCATGAATACAAATTTAATCTGCACAACAACTATAGATCTAATCAGTTAGGGAATATTTGTCGATTAAAACAAAATCGAAGGATGATTTAAAAAGTAAGATAAGGACTTCTCTAATAGAAAATATTTATTTACGAATTCATAGATATATAAAAAGAAATATATTGATAATTATTATTTTTTCATAGCCTGCATAGTTGTTGACAAATTTATGCTATCGGTAAACTATCTAAACCAGCTTAGTAGAAAATTAGAACTCAATATTTAACTATGGACTCCTTGAACTTTGGCACGAATTCTGAAGCATTTTCTTCATTTCAAGTATTAGATTATGCAAGTCTCGTTTCCCTATTTATAAAGATACAGAGATGGAAAGAACACTTTCCCTCTGATGTCACACTAAAAGCTGAAGAAACTATCCAATTCTTGTGGATTTATTACAGTCAGAAGGTTACCGCGGTACCAGGAGACAGCACGAATTAATGTAGGACAATCAGAGTGTTACGTGTGGGCACCTTATTCAATATACTACCAATGTAAATGCTAAGTTCATGTGCATTCTCCCTCATATTAATGTTGTGGTGGACATGCTTGACCACTCTCACTTTCCTGGTCTAGCATAACTGTTCAACTTAATTCACCTTATTACAATTCACACTTCAATCGCTAACCCTATATCCGTCAACGCTGTCATCTTCTGAAATTGTGGCACTGTACCACAGAACTAACTCCATTTACCACTAGTGTTTGGATACTGTGGACATGGAATTTAATTATTACGTGGAATTTGTGCTCAGGTGAAGCCCTCCTTTTGCTTTTTGAAGCAACCACATGTATATAAACTAAATAATATTTTACTCTGGAATGAATTTTTTAACTTTTCAGTAAATATGAAATTTTATTGAAATAATAAGTCAGTAAATATCTGTCTTTAAAAGTTGGGAAGAAATATAGTACGTAGTTCCGAAAATTTACTTTAAATCGAGGTAGCATGATTTTTTTGAAATATTTGAATTTCACATTAAAAAACAAAACTTCTTGTAATTAATAAGTTTAAGACTTATTAAAAACAATAAGTAACTATGTAGTAATTTACGAAACAGTTCTTCCTTAGAATAAATTGTGCAATTCTATTTTTCTAGAAATTTTCCTTAAAAGAATTAAACCCTTTTAAATAATCATGCGATAACTTTTGATCAACACCATAAGTAGTTTATAGTTTAGTTAATCTATTCACAAAAAATGGAACTTAATTGAGAAACTCTAAGTGTGCTGGGAAAAATTAAGTTTGGGAATTGTTTCTCCAAGAATTGGATGTACACTATCATTGGTTTAATTAAGGTATCCCGCAAGAGAAGATTCATCATTCAAGATCTGTTTAACCAAGTAAACCAAGTAAACATAAGATTCATAAATAATATCTTTTTAATATTTCCTAACATTAAAACTCACTAATGAAAGATGTTTATTATTGTCAATTGTTTAAAAAAATCTGATGATTTTTGAATGTTTTGTTGAGTTCCTTATCTCTTTTAACTCAAATCATTTGAATATTTTGCGTATAAAAATACATTTCTGTATTAACTTTTATTTGACTCTTTACAAAAAAATATTAATAATTCTATAATTAATGATTAAATATCCACTGATAACCAGAAATTTGTATTCTATTTTTATTTACTGCACGGAAAATACATAATCTAAAATACTTACTATCATTTATATGTACACACATGAAATATATAATTTTTTACGCTAACAGAGAATCCTCTATTATTGATTGTATTCATGAATTTTCATTTTTCTTCATTTCATTGACAGTTTGCTTTTGTCTACGATTAAATTTAATATACAATTCGTATCCCTTAAGCACCATCTAAATTATTATTGTGCATTATGGACAGTCATAATGAAATGCAAACAGTAATTCAAATTTGGTCAAACAATCACATGGGAGAAAATGAATTTATGAGTATGAGTGCTGAATATATGAACCTAAGATAGCTTGCTGGTGATAGAAATATAACTAAATGTTAGTGAATACATATAATATTTATATGTATGCATTAACATTTCTGTTTGTAAATTGCATAAATTTACTCATTTTTTGGAAAATTGCAATTTTTAAAGATTCAATATAAACGTGAGAATATTTGAACATTCAAATTAAAATCCCCCGAAAATAATTTAATCCTTATAGATAGTAAAAGCTAAATTGAAAATTAAATTTTCTGTGATAATTCTGGAAAACCACCCAAGTATTAAATTTTAATCTGTAAACATATGTCAAAAATGAATAGAGGTAGATAAATGAGCTAATTACTAGAATTCTTTTTTCTACTCAATTTTGGAATGAAGATTAGTTTAAGAATATTCTTAAATTTTCAGTTTTTGATAATTCCGATATTTAATATTTGAAGAAACAAACACTAGAATTCACATTGTAAGTTTTATCAATAACAAAATTTCATTATTACATGAATATTCTATCAAATTTTTATTGTATATTTCAATTTATTATTAATCAAAAAAAAGAAATTCCTTTTTCAAAAACATATCCTTCGCTAATTGTCAGGTGAAAACTTTAGTTTAATGTTTTAAAAGTTTACCATTTTCCGACTTGGCATATTTTTTATCTTTACTGAAATGTCATCAACTATTCTAACCTTTGCTTTTTTTCGGATTAAAAGCATCAAGCAAACAATAAAGAGAGAGCACATAGTCATACTCCCAAATTACACTTAAGAGACGAGGAACGCAATAAAGATAAATGTCCCAACAAGTAAGCCCATAAGCCGGTACCCTAAATGGGAAGACAAGTAAGAAATGTTTCAAATAACATTAAATAACTTTATTTCTTATTATTTCTTCACCACTCCCATAATACTAGAGTATCTAATGGCGTGGGAGCAGTTTTCTTGAAAGTAATTTATCTCAATTTTGTTTGTTTGTTGTTCGATTGATTTTATACACTTTTGTTTTCAATTATTTTCTACAAAGATATATTTTCTTTCAACTAAGGTATTCCCTATCAGGCATAACACTTATTAATGGAGTGTCAGCCTTGCAGCATAAAGAAGTGTCGGGAAATAAAAGCCCAGAGCACATTTTCCAGCTTGAAAGAAAGAATAAATCAGAGACAAAATCCCTAACAAATACTCAGTTGGTTTATAAAGATATATTGTAAAGATTATAGAAGAGGTAATATAATTTTTATGTGTGCTACAAATTTTAGTTAATAAAGAAGCATTAATTTTAATATCAATAAATTAATCTAGTACATTAGAGTAATATGGTGAAGTATTAAAAACATTTTCAGCTAAATTGCATTTTCTTCTCATAATTATATGTTAATAAGTAAGAAATTTTATATTTAAATTTATCTATATAAAAATAAAAAAAAATTATATACGAGTTAGAATATTTAATTTTTTTACATTCTTTATTTTTTAATTAAAATAAACAGCGACTTTGGGATTTATGCACCACTTTTATAACATAGAATTTCCATTAATTATTCTTATAGTTAATACAATAAGATTATTAATGTACTTTTCATTTCTAACTGCTATTTTTAATATGTCTTCATAAATTATATTATAGACGTTTGATACTTTTTACAATAGTTGTTTTATTTTTATTTTTATCATAAATCATTTTTTATAATACAACAAATCTAAAAAAAAAATGTTTAACAAATATTTAAATACGATTGCACAACCATGCTTCATAAAAATAAAATCACGAAAATTGCAAAAGTTATTAGTAAGGAGTTTTTATACTAATTTCTTTCCGGAAAGTTTTGATATACTAAAGGAATTTTATTTATCTATCCAGAGTATCTCCCAAAAATGGAAAAGATTTCCTTCCTGTTGTAAATAAATGGTTAATTTCCAATAGAAAGTTTCTCCCAATAAAGAAAAATTAAGATAGCTCTTTAGTTTCTTTAGAAGTTGATGATAAAAAGTTACAAAAAGTTATTACACTATCACCGTAATGAAAAGATGTAAAGTAGTGAAATATTTTTTTTCTTCTTATAATGTAAAATACTTTTCTCAAACATAGTAATTCCTTCGAAATAAAAAAAAAGGTTTATTGAGTAATATGCCCCCTCATGTTCTGAGAAAATTAAATATATTCAGTTTATTCGAATAATGCACTTAGAAAAACTCTAAAATGTATGCTCAGGTTTTATCAACATATAACAAACTGCCATTAAAAACAGAAATTTGTCGTAAATTGTTTGGTATAATCTTGGGAAATGTACAAAGAGATTTTCTTTCGCGTAATATAGCAATAAAACGTTCAGCAATTATTTTGCTATTTAGAATTTCGAAAAAATATTTTTTTCTTGTCATAATAATTCTTAGATATCCGATTTCTTTGCTTCAAAAATACAGTTTGAAAATCATGTAATATTTCATAATTCTATACTAAAGAATTTAAAAATTGTTGAAGCACACAAAAATATTTTTTACCATTCTTATATTTTGTATCGAAATTTTAGATAAAATAAAAATAAAGGATTAACATTTTAATCTTCGAAATACACTGGTTTTTTTAATAGTTACTGTTTAACATTATGCGGGATAATTTTTTTTACGTGAAAGGACTTTTTCCCTTCGTTTCCGAGAGAATTTACCGTGAAATTCTACTCCTTTTCCTTAAATGCGGAAGCTGATGGGAAATGAGTTATTACGAAAGAAACTTGTTTTCGAAGTTTTTCCATGCTTAATAATGTACACAACTTCTTCCCATCGCAATATTTTCATTCATTCAGAATTATGCAGAATAATTGGGAATAAAGGCTTGAAGAAAGAGAGAGGAAAAGAGCTTCCACTGTCTCTTAAGTGGTATTATACAAGCGTCATTAAACGTTATTCATAAAATTATGAAAAAAGGATCAATTCGCATTAATTAAAATGCTTAAAACTCGTTCATATTGGGAAGCAAACAATATGAATCAATAATGAATTTTTAACAACAGTAGAATCATCTTCCATACTTATACAATAATTCATCTGCAAATATT
The DNA here is from genome assembly GCA_026289955.1 of Argiope argentata. Taxonomy (NCBI): domain Eukaryota; kingdom Metazoa; phylum Arthropoda; class Arachnida; order Araneae; family Araneidae; genus Argiope; species Argiope argentata. The sequence goes on along the minus strand of JAOUZG010031916.1, from coordinate 4,133,657 downwards.
TTTTTTCTACAGTAAATGTTATATGTAGACAAATGTACTCAATCCAAAGAATAAATCTCAAAAATCCTCAAATAAGCCGATTTATGATTTCTCATAAACTAGTTTTAATTTTATAATTGTTAAAGGCCAGATAGTTTAGGCATAACGTGGTTTAAAACTAATTGAATAACTTAATCTGCATACAATAAGACAATAACAACATTTTCTAAAAAGACCACATAGCATATTTACTGGATATTGTTAAATATAATGAGTTTCCCATATAAAGAAAGAATATTCTTTTCATTTGAAAAGTGATCCTTGATAATTGAGCCTTCCATCTCGACTTAACCCTTTCAAAGGTAATTTCTTTCTAGTCATGGTATATTAAAATAGTTTTAGGATTAAGATTGGCTTAAGTTAAGTAATTTATTTAACTTATTAAATATATTTATTTTTATTAAATTAATATGGGTAATTAGTAATTAAGTAATAAATCAAGATATACTATTCTATGTGAGATAAGAAACTGAAACATCCAAGGTTTTATCTAGTTTCAAAATTTGACAAGACTTGGGCCAATCTACATAATTTCATACAAAAACTGAAAAATTTGGTGGGAAACATACTTCCCACGGCTCTTGAAAGGGTTAAATGAAATTCGTCTGTCCTTATTACAGTTTTCGTGTCAGAAAGAAACGAGACCCAACTATAAAATTCTAAATGCTAATCTTGATTTTTTTTATAGTTGTACATAAAACCGACGTATTCTAATAATTACATGAAGTATTGTCTGTACCTCCGATTTTGAAATGAGTTCTGATCTGACTATATCAACCAATATATAGGCAACTTTCGAAATAAGTTAGCTAAAATCTAAATTTTTTGGTACTTAGGTGTTAAACAGTGTATCTGCCAATAACGCGCCAACCATGCCAAATTTCACTTTGGTAGCAAAAATTCTCTAATGCCTTTGAATAAGTGGCGAACCAATTTTGGCGCAAGGACGATCTATTAGCGACCATTTTTTGATTTGGCGAAACGGATCGCTTTCTTAATACGTAAGTACCAATTTTTGGCCTCACTTGCGCATTGTTTCATCATCTCTTGTAAAGTAAAAATCTTTCAATTTGCAATGGGAAAGCCAATCTGCAAATATATTTTCTAAAAGAAAATTGGAAATTTGGAGAGCTTGCAACTAGACTAGAATTTCAATTCCAAACAATATAAATCATCAAAATTTCAAAACATTCGTCGTTACTGAAATTAATTATTCTATTAGATAGCTTATACAAGTTCAAACAAATAAGTGTCTCGTTCCTCTTTTTTGGTATTTAATAATTTTGTTCTAGATATATTAAATGCCAAGTTTCTCAAAATTTGGTATAATGTATGATTATGACAAAATTTGATTTCAATGAATATTTATGAAAAAAAATTTAATAATTTAAATTTTTCAATTTTGAACGAATACTATTTCTGCAAATTTTGTATATAAAAATGTGAAAGACTGTGTGTAAATAAATGACAGAGAAAAATTTGTTAATTAACATTTTTTCGAATAAAGAGGGTACAAATATTTAATTTCTTTAAAATGTTATTATGTGTAACCCATAAACAAGATGCATTCATACAATTTATTAAAATTTATTTCATAAAACTCTTTAATAGGAAATATGTCTAAGTGGAACAGTTAAGGAGATAAATAATATTGGAATCCCTATATATTATTAATTACCGCTTTCAAATGTTCATTTTCGCATGTTATGAATGAAGGCTTTATTTTTTATAAATATTTTTTAATTATAATTATGTATTTTAATTAATAATTTTTTTTATATTTTTCTGTTAAGAATTCTTTGTAGTTTTTATTACTATGAAAAATGTAGAATACGATATTATTATATTCAAGATAATTAGAATATGAAGCAATCGATCTAGTCCAAACAATAAAATGCAAATTAGCGGACATTCTTATTCGTTAATTGGGGATTGCGAAATAATTTTTCCTTCGTGTAATGCTTTGTAATTATTATAATTTCTCTTTTGAGCTCATTAAATTTAAAAATTTATTCAAACAAAATATTGCTTAATTATTTTAGATTGCATACTAGACCGAAAATTTCTAGTTATAAGGTATCAATGAAACGCGCAATTAATTTTCTTTCAGAAAGATATTTTTAAAATGTTAAAAATTGTACTGATTAATACAATTATTTGCATTCATGGCCTTTTAACTATTAAGTCTCAATCAAGTCACGACAAATTAGATAACTGTGATTGTATCGATGGGAAATTAATGAAATTTTATAAAGATATATTCTAAGTAAATATTATAGAGATAGAAAAAAGATAGGACCTTATTTGTATAGGTAAAATAAACTGAGTAAGTGTTATAAATTATCTAGCAATCCAAATCTCTGCTTGGTATTATTTTTTAAAATAATTTTCATAGATTAGGATCCTCCATATTTGATAAATTAGTAAATATTTATTCTGAGCATGGCTTGTATCTATTTAAAATTAATGTTGAAATATTTCTAAATGCAACCAATTTCTAAAGATTGCCACTCCAACTCGAAACATTATTTGACACGTCATGAGATACCGATCGTAATTTGACTAATTATAAAATAAAAACTGAAAAGTTTCAAAAAAAAAGAATTAAGTTTTAAGTTGATAAACAATATATCTTTTTATTGCATCTCTAAGTTACATTATATTTTTAAGTTGAGCAGCTATATTTTAACAGAAAACTAAATGAAATTTTGTAAGTAAACGCTATGTTTTTATTTTTTTTATCTACTTATGCTGTTCAAATCTTATATGATTAATAAAAGACCAAGATAATACTTGTTGGGGATTCTTGCCTATTGAATAAATATATGACGAAGTATAAAAGAACATTGCATTACTAATGAATAGAATAATTGCTATCACGGAATATAGATAATCACTAGGAGGCTAGGAATGCACCAATTATCACAAATCGATTAATTGTTCTTTGAGGAATGGTCTTGAGTGAAAACGAGAAATGTTCTTTCGATACAATTGCAAACTGGAATTTTCCATTCGACTCTACCTGTTCGAAGGGGTATTTTGGAAATAATACAATATACTGTCAAGAGCACATAGGTATAAAAGTAAAATTTTTTTAATTAAAAAAATAAGTTTTTAAATTATATGGATACATTTCTTAAAGAATTGCAATAATTCATAAAGAATTTAATTTTAAAAGCAACATTTTAAATAATTACAATTGATTGACAATTGATTATACCATTTAATTAAAATTGATCATAAAGAATATAATACTTTACTGAACACAACTTAAATCTGGGCAAAATTATTATTTTTATTTTTTTACAGTAACTGGCATATTGTTTTCACAGTTCTTTTGTATGTAAAACTAGGTATACGAATTTATTTTATAAACTATTCAGCCGGTTATTGTAACTGAAAATTTAATACAAATAATGTCTTTTTGTTTACACTTTCTGAAAACAAAAGAAATAGTATCATAATAATATTCAACTATCTTATACAATATTTCGAAATTTAATGGTTTTATTTTATAAAGGCATACAGGAAAAAAAATTTGAACCTTTTTGTCCAATACCTGGTAGTGGAATAATTCTTTAAACTTCATTCCTTCCTTTATGTTCAATTTTTAAAATCATTCAGAACTACAAAATATCGATAAAAAGAACATTGCAAAATCCTTTATAATCATTGCTTTGACTTCTTGAAGAAACTCAGTTATTCAAACACTGGAAGATATAATTGTTAAATATATTCTATTTTTAAAAATTCATAAAAAATTCTTTAAAAAATCCAAATAGAATTATGAGTATTAAAAACGCAATTTTGGTTTATTTACGTAGTGTAAAAATAATATTTGTGCTATAATATTGGCATCAATTGTTGATAAAAAAACTTAATAATTAGATTAATTTTTAATTGAAAAAATTTAAAAAAAATGTTTTAAAAATGCTATGAAATAATAAAGCTAAACAAAGAAGTTTTATCTACTTACAAAGTTTGAAAAGTTTTCGCTTAAACAACTATCTCTATACATAAATTTGTATGATTCTTGCTTCATGCATATCACAACATATGACATGCATGAATCAAGTAATATGTATGAAACAAATTATGAACTTATTATGTTAAAAAATACACATTACACTTCTACATAAATTAACACTATTAAAACAGTAATGTAAAAAAGTATTAATCCCTTTTTTTGTTTTTTAAAAATTATAATAGAAAATGATTTATCTTTAAATTAAAGAAACTTATCATACATGGAATGTTTTCAGATTTATGTCTTCATAATTACTAACACCCCATATATAGTTTGCTTTATACATATTAATACAATTTATTGCTAATTAATAAACATTATAACTTAATTGAAAATTCGAATGTCGAATAAGGTACACAATATGCTACCTAAAATATTCAAACATTATAAAATTTAGATGAGTATAGTAAAAATCAATATCCTTTTTTTTCCTGTTTCTAGGAATACAATATGATCCGTCCTGTATTTTCAAAGCCCACTGAATAAAGTACCTATACTTTCTATACATCTCGATACATAGCTATGCCCGCCAAAACATAGTAAGGGAAATGCCTAGATCGTTATTTCTCAGGCGCCACCTGCGTGTAGTAATATAGGAATACTTCTAGATATATCGAAAGAGTAATCTTGAGACTCATTTGAGAGGACAGGATTTTTTTCCTCCTGAAACATCTGCTTGAAATCACCATCGGAAATCGAAATGTTTCAATGCCTGCTCAAAATAATAAAGCCTGACGTCGGTAGGTTTTCTTTTTCTTTCATCAAAAATATCTTATTTCACCATTCCAGATTCAGCATCTCATGCCGAAACTGTGCCAAGGGAATGTTTTTTCATCAGAAACGCATTGCTGTTTGAAAAAAAAATAAAGACTAGCATTCTCGCTTTTCTAATATGGCTACATAGATTATAAAATTCCAAGAGCACTATCTACCTCACAGTAAATTTATAACCAGGATATTCCGAACTTTAGAGATCAGTTATTATCCATTGTATTCGCAGTAAATATAAACTAATACATTTAAGTCCATTAAAAACGTATATGAGGTTCGGTATTTATGCATTATCATGGGTTCAGAGCAGAAACATAATTCAAAATCAACAACAGTGACTATTCAGTGATGAATTTAGATTTCATTTCCGTTTGATAACATCTAAAATAGCATTATAAAGCATTGGGAAGTTATTTAAAATAACAAACGTTACGTAATTTAAATTTTATAAATCCTTAAAATATTTAAAATGTAAAAAAAAAACATGAAATCACAGTAGAAAATTAAAGTTATTTAATGATAATTTATAAACTGCTGCTCAGATTTAGAAAAAAAGTAATAAAAATTCTGATTTTCACATTATAAATCGTATATATTGAGGGGGATTAATTTTGCGTAAGCTTATCTTTAATCACATCATTTAAATAAATCCTATTTTTTTTGTATTAATGCTTTTAAAAGATTTGTAAATTAACGATCTTATATTATCCTGGGCCATTTTTAATCCATTTCTTTATAATTCAAACTTTTATTCAGTTAAAAAATGATTAAATATACTTTGATGAACAAATGCGGTTTTTATTTTGAGATATTTTCTTCCCTGCAATTTTCTTTTTAAATTGGGGCCACTTTTATTATAAGAAATACTTTTATCTATTTGTTAAACAGATTTACTAATGTATTCTTTGAAATGCAAAGCAAGGGTTCTAATGTGACCATTTAAGAAGCGAGAGAGGGCTGTCTACTACCTCGTAGACATATTTAGTCCTTGGCACTAACGTAGTTTAACACCAATGTACCAAGGGTGTACAAGTGGTATTCTCCGAAGAGCATTATTTTCAATTTTCTTAATAGAATATCTTTCCGAAAAAGTTAAACAATCGGATATAAGCAAAGCAGCAGCAGAGGTAGACTTAGCCAAAAATTATCGGCAATTTCATTCCCATTCAAACCAACATGGGAAGGAACCCATTGAAAGTAAATAGAGTGCCTGGTAGAAAGTCGGCGGACAATACTGAACATATCTTCAATGACTTATGAATTTCAACAGACAGCCGTGCCTCTATACAGCAGCTCTCTCAATGGACGTCTGTTACAAGACAAGTCTGAACATGGGATATATTTGCTATTACAAGCCTTTTTGTTTCATGCAGAAACACCTAACCTAAGAATGTATAGAATGATATGACTAAGATATATAAAAAGGGGAAAGGGGTTTCTTCTGAATGTGAATCTCTTTTACATAAGACATAGAGGATTATCTAATTTTGATTTCGCCTTTCTTTGTATATATATATATATATATATATATATATATATATATATATATATATACATACACAGAGAGAGAGAGAGAGAGAGAGAGAGAGAGAATCAGATATATTCCTTGAAATTAATATATAAATAAGATACTTTTAAAGATAAAACTGCATACTAAGTTAATTTTTAAATGAGCTTCCTCGAAATCAAAAGGAGTAGAAAAAAAGGGTGAATATAGCAATGAAATTTACGTCATTACTTCCCTCGTGAATATATTTTAAGATGTCTACAAACTCGACTGAAACATAGATTCAGGATTTGTATATTTCTAAAAACTTGGGAAAAAGATAAATAATGATAGAAGCTGATGTTCCTCTGAGCAAACAAAAACGTCTGCAATCCAACAAAAATATAAAAATGGAAAAAGAAAAAAAAAACGACAAAAGCGTTGTCCAACATCAAATGTCGCCATTTCTTTTAGCCAGACATGTCATGAAAGTGGCATATCACGTTTTGTTGGGGGAAATGCATACAATTCCCCGCAGTCTAAAGTTGAAATTGAATTCAATGGCACGTGGAAGGTAAAAAATAGAATAGATCGGCAATTCGCCACGTCTTTTTAATAAATTAGATTTATTCAAATGATGGAAGCGAATTTTGATGCCATTTAAAATCTGAAAATAGAAACTATATTTCATCTTTGTAATTTATAAACTAGAAGTATTTTCAAAAGTATAGTTCTTGTAAAGGATGATTTTAAATTGAATGAAATTCACATCTGAGTGAGTATGAGGTTATGGTGATCTACATGAAATAGTAAACAACCTTTCACCATTAGTTTCTATTCAAAAGAGGAATTTTTAGAATTTCACAATCAAGAATACAGTTTGAATAAATTGACCAGCATTTTTCCTTTATTTGCATGCTACCAAACATATTTGAAAGATTCTGAGAAGTAGCTCATCTTATATTTATATAAAATATTAAAAAAGGTAATAAAACACATATACAATAATAGAAATATTTATAGCAAGTAATACTGAGTAAACTGCATGAAGTAAGATTGGAACGGGTCAATTAAATTTCTCTTCTCATAATTTTCTGAAAAATTTCCAACAATAAAATCCTCAAAAGATTATATCTGCTTAAATGCTAATGGTCGCCAACATTGGCTGTGAGAATTATTCGAATTAATGAGGTAATGCAAATAATATTATCGTATAAGGTAATAGTGATACTAATTATTCACTTAACTACTGTATAGCTGCATCTCTCTAAGACATTTTTTATCTAATTTATGTAGCAACACCATCGTTATTCTTCCTCTCGAAAGTAATTCGTTTTTATTAGACACTAGCAATTTTGCCTATCATTTGAACCTGTGTTTAATTATCTTAAAATTTTCAGTTAAATATGTTATGTAACTTGGTTCCTTAGATAGCATCTTCAGAAATACATTTTAAGCTTTAAATTTTGATAATAACGTATCTCACACTATTAACAAATCTCAACAATATTGTGTTCACTGAGAGTCCGTATAAAAATATAAAACTCAATATTATTGGAATATTTAATATCTTTAAAACCCTTTATCTATTTATATTATGTTTCCATCAATTTACCAACTCCATTTTTGTACCACTAGTTATGTTTCCTTAATGAATAATCCCAGAGAACCTTAATTAATAGAAATATCTTAGCTTAATTATTAATTAAATCTTTTTCATCCCTACTTTTAGCTTATATTAACTTCTTGATATTTGTGTCTTCTGTAGTTTTTAAAATACTATCGGCACAAATAGTCATATTACGAAAATATAATCCAGATTGTAATGGTACTGGAAGTACCGTCAGTAGATAAGGGGTTAATTGAATAAATTATTATTATTTACTTCATTTAGACGACTTTTCTTAATAAATGAGTGTATATATATATTACTAACCATTTAAAAATTAGCTGTTAGATCTGGATTAGAGAGGATACCCCTAATACATTAAACTATTTGGCTAAATTAATGCAATATTATTAATTAATAATACAGTCATTTCACAAATAAAAACCTTTTTCTTGCATTTATTTTTACAGAAAATATCACGATACATTTTTAAAAAGTTAAATTACACTTCATAAGGTTTGGTTACGTAGAAAGTTAATTTTTCAATTTATAAAGAAGATTTTAGAAGTATTTTTTCTTAAATATTTATCTTTATTACTATCAATAATTTTATTGGTTGAATATTCTGAAGTTATACTGTTATAAATAACGTGTTTCATCCCCAACTAATTTTCTCTAACCATGTATTCTACCTTTAATAGTTTAAAACTCGAAAACTTCAAAAGCGGTATCGAAGGAACATATTTAACTTGGACTCATTAAACTAACTTCCAAAGTGCGCATAAACCTTGCAAGATCTGAAATTCCTTCCGTTTATTTTCTACAGTATCATTACAGCACATTTAAAGTAAAAATGATACATAATATCGAAACGTCATTAGTTTTAAGTATTCGAAACAACTTCGCGGGAATATTTCCGCGGAGCCTCACTTCCGTTCATATTAAATGACAAACGGCTATCAGCGTAGCAACAAAAAAGATAAATTTTGCCACTACATGAAACATTAAAGCCTTTCTCCAGGAAATTATTTCATTTCTCCGTTTTGTCGATTTAAGTTCGATTCAATTTATTACTGTATCATTTCCTCCCGACAAAACGACATTTGAAACATAACTTCTGTTCTGTCGTGTGACAAAGATAATGGAGGTTTTGTTACTGCGAACTGAATTTGTTTTATTACTAATGTGTTTTTTTTTCTCGCAAATCAAAATTGTATATGTTCTGAGAATTCTTTTGTCGATTTAATTATCCTTGAACTGTTTGAAAAAATATTTAGGTGTTTTTTTTATTAGTTTGAAAAAAATTATTCCAATTTTTTTCAAAAATATTCAAAAATATATAACAAATCATGCTACAAAATCATTATTTTAGTTTTTTTCCTCCTATATTGAAATTTATTTTTGGAAGTGATGCACAGCTTTAAAAAAAGAATCTGTGGAACATTTTCTTTATTTACAAATTCAGTAGAATTAAATCGTTTCTGAAAAGCAAATTAAGAAAAATAATTTTAAAATATGATAATTCGATATTTCAATATATTCAATATATGTTAATAAAAGAATATAATAATTATGCTTTAATGTTTGACATGAAATAATATACCGGGTGTTCATTAATTATTGTTGGGGTTTCCGTATCTCATAACTTTCGAATAAAAAATATGACGCAAAAACTGATTACTTATTCGTAAATAACAACTCAAAGAATTTTACGAGACAACAATGCAATCTTAACGCATTTGAAGTCTGAGTAATTATGACGTCATAACTAAAAATGGCAACCGTGCAAGAAAAAGCAATGTGTATATTGTGGTTTTCCAAAACTAAATCAGTCATAACTCAACGTCACTTCAGGACCACGTACAAGAAAGATCCTCCTTCGGATAATTCTATCAGACACTGGTTAACACAATTTCAGGAAATTGGTAGCGTTCTACATCGAAAGAAAGCTGGAAGACCGATCACTTCATTGGAAAATGTTGATCGCATCCAAGAAACGTTTAATCGTAATCTACGAAAATCAACGTTCTTTTAAAAATTTAAAGTCATAATGAAATAAGCATGTTCAAAAAAACTGACATGACTTTAAATTATTTCAAAAAAGTTTGTAGTAATGGGTCTGAAATTAGTTTCTTGCGATTAAAAGACTTTATATAAGGAATCCATATCGTATATACTTTTTGCGGTTTCTGTTCTATAACGTGTTTAGTTTAATTATGCCGACGTCCCGTTTGAAAACAACGAGGGATACTGAAAAGGATTCGATAGTTTTGAACCGCGATCAAGTACCGAGGATGACACGAACTGTCAAACCCTCTTCAAACATCTACACCACACCAGCGGGAGACCGGCGGATTTAATGTGCAACAGATCCACTTATACGAGTATTCTTCGATGTAATCGGGTTTTGAACCTGTAACCCTCTGGTTTTAAAGCTGAGGTTTTAACACCTCAGCTCCATTCTATAACAAGAAGCGATTGAAAAGGATTGATATTCAATAAATACTTTTCACCACACATTACAATGTTTAAATGATATAGATCCAAAAATTAAAACCACTAATTGTACTAGGTATTATGCTTCAATTGGGAGTGGGGAATGTGTTTTTTAAAGGCAAATAAAAAAGTGCATTCATATCCAAAGACATTGAATTCTTCTGTGAGATATTTCCTGTTTGTAATAGGCTTACTTTACTCTTTCACTTAATTTAGAGAAAAATAAAATTTTGTCCGAGAAGTAGTTACGTCATTAAAGTTAAAAACAGACCTATCAAAGTATCCGATTTTTCACCTTCACTGAACTGAACTGAACTGAACTTTTCACAAATTTCCTGAAATAAAATTGCTAAAAGGTAACAATATCCTGTAATACGTTTGCTTTAAGAAAATTTCTAGAAAAATGCTTTACAAATTATCCATAATTATTCTGAGAAATAATTTATTCTGACTGAATAACTTCTCGTTATTTTTTAATTTAATTCATTCTAGTAAATGTCATTTAATATCAGTTTATTTTAATGTATTAATCGCATTTTGAATCAACTTAAGTTGTAACGATGTTTATTAAAAATAACATATTTACAAAATTTGTATTAATCCTCGTTTTATTTTTAAAATATATAATTTACTTTGGAAGGAATTACAAAATTCTAGATTGTTGCCATTCACATTTTAAATTTACATTTGAAATAAATTTTATTTGCTGGGAACATCATCTTTTTCCTACTCAGTATTTCCCTTTAATTAAAACAAATCTTAATAGGAAAGAAAATAAAAAGTGTATTTGCTATTAATGGAACTTCATCGATGTAATATATCAAATGTGATAGTATTTTTTTTACTGATGATATTACAGATTTCTAAAATCTTACTTACAACTTAGTGTGACACTTTTATTCGTATTTAGTTCAATTGAAGTAAAAATTGTTATAGTAATACAATATTACCAGGAATTTTCGAAACAAACACAATTAAAAATCATCAAATAATAAAAATGATTTCGATTGCGTTTAACTGTTTTAACTCTCTAACTCCCAAGGCGGCCGAGACGGCTCTACATTCAGACATCCACGAAACGGCCGAGCGGCCGAATCGCCACCTGTTTATTTTCTTCCCCCTTTCTTAGCGGGGTCGTAAGACTGTGAGGGTGGTTGCTTCCGTTTCAAATGTCACTGTTGATTAGTATCTTCTGAAAGTGTTTGAGGGTAGATGCTTAATTTACCGTGCGCTTTATGCCCGCCAGCCGCTAAACTCGCTTGTTCAAATACTGGGATATATATCTCGATCTCTTATTTCTTCTCTCATTTTCGATCTCTCGTTATTTTTTAGTATTAAGTGATAAACTTTGAAACTAAGCAAAAGTCCTGTTCAGCCGTAAAAATGAATTTCTCAGAAATATAATTAATTATAGCGAAATAACCCGAATTCACTTAGCGGTTTTAGTTGTTAGATAGATTTTATGTTTGGAATATCTTATTCCCACACATAGTAAGGGAATAATTAGTGATAGTTTTACAAATAAAATTCATTCGATTCCTTTATCATTTGGATTTAAACACAGGTTTACGATTTCGTAGTTTCTTCAGAAGATTAAGGACTTGATCAGCCATTTGAAGAAAAAAAAAATTAAAAAAAGGAATTTCTTGTACATATACTATGAAATGAATGCACTGTTTCATGAAATTATACAAAGTTAAACTCCAAGTGTACACTTTTTTTTTCATTTCTGAAATCCTGCGAGTTATAACACAAAATCTAAAAAAAAAGATTAAATTGAAATCTGCTATGCATATTTCAATGCATCATGTCAGAACATCATTTCTTCAACGGCCAAGCACCACGCGCTCGTGCGAGTTAAATTATATTTTTATTCCTTTCAATTGTTTCATTGAATTAGTCACTTTAGAATTGCAAACGATCCAGAAAACCTTTGAATCGCATTGATTGTTAAAAAAATATCACATTTCCTATTTATTTCATTTCATATGACCACGTGCTACAAAATGACATTTTCTAGGTTTTATTTGCTGTAGTCATCAACTTATTATTTTTTTAATCATAGCTTTTGTAAATTCAATAGTAACGCGTTATTTAAAGCTGATTTTCGGAAATGCTCGTGCAGATAATAAAAATTTTCTTTTTCGCCAACGGATTTTTGTTGATGCAAAAACCTCATCCCATCAACAGCATATATTTTGACATGATAAAATGTAATAAATAAATGCCAAAATTAGAATTTCTAGCATTGTTTCAAAAATCATTTAACTTAAAGAAAAACATCGAAAAGTATGTAAAAATAATAGATTAAAAAATTAATGAATAAAAATGTTTATTGTTTCAGAAAACTGCTTAAATTAGTTATTTTTCGAAGCTCAATCTCCCCCATACCAATTCTTGAAACAGTTTTAATTATAAAATGAGACTCTAAATATTCCTTTCTTAAAAAAAATTGCTGATTGTTTGAAAATTGACTGATAATATATCTTTTGAACAATGCTTAAATCAAAGATCATAATTTTAAAAAAATGCTACCAACGTTCTCTTTGGTTAGAATTTCAGAGTTTGACTGCTGCATTCATGAAATAGTTCATTTTTTCTGTAATATTCATATTTTGTTATTTAACAGCTATTAAGGATATACAGAGTCGTTTGGAAGGGAAAGCAGAAGTTTTGATTTAGATAGTTTTGGCAGTATAACTGCAAAATTTTAAATGATATATATATCAACCAGAAAAATATCTTATCTACAAAATATTATTTACCCTGGGTTACTATTCTGTCATTTTAAATCATTAAATTTTAGTAAATCTTTAAAATTTGCATTAATAATGAACTTATTTCTTAGATATGGACCTACTTATATTTTAATAGGTTTTAAACACTCTAACATTATTCTCTTATTCAACATTATTATAACATTATTCAAAAATAAATGAAAGTAATTGCTATGAAAATAAATTGATTTAACATTTTGTAAATTTATAGGATTTATAAGACTTATTTTTCAAAATTTATAATAATTTTTAAGTACTTACAATGAGTTCTGTCTGTTAATAACTCTAAAATAAAGCGAGAGAAAAATCTCAAATGATTGAATTTTCCGAAGCAGCAATAAATTTAATGGATATGCAAGTATACTATTTCAATGTTATGCTTCAACATCAAATGCATCTTCCCGTAAATTATTAAGTTGTAATCAAACACAAATATTAAAAAAAAAGAAACTTGAACTTCTGGAAAATCTTTATGCGAAATTTTAAAGTGTTTTTAAAATTTGTATACAGCCCCTTATTCTTCAGCAGTAATATGACTTCATGAACAGGGTGAGGCAAGTGCTCTCCCCACTCTGCAAATGAACTCTTGACCTCAACAAGGGGGAGGGAAATGTTTATCTCTTGCTTCTTATACTTTCGGCCGTTTTGGTTTTTAAAAGAACTGCGTTTCAAAGAGCCACGGAATTCAGAGGGTTAAACCGATGGATGTATAAGTGATATGAATTCTAATTTAAATCTTTATGATCTTGATATCATTCTAACCCTATTTGCTCAATACATCTTTTGAAAAGATATTCTCCAATTACATCAGTTCATTGAGTCTTCAAAAATCAAAATGATTTTTACCGAGATTGATTCTTTAGCTTTGATTTAATAAAAACAATAAAGGAATCAACAAAAAGGTTGTCATAAAGCAGTCAAACACAAAAATAAATTTATTATAACAGTAAATATTTAAGTAAACTATACTTTGAGCTATATCTAACTATTTATTTACATTTATACTGTGAAAGGATAGAAATCCTTATGTTCTTTTATATTATATAATTCTTTTCAGGAATTTAAATTGAATCGAAGTTGCGTAGCATTGCTTAGTAAAGTTTGAAATTTTAATTGCAGATTTACGTGTTAGAAACGGTGGAAAATCTGAAAACAACAATGTCAATTTATTTTTATTTCTAATTAAATAGTTTAAGCAACATTTTTTTTTTCAATCTATCAGTTTTGGTTATAAATCTAAATAGTTCTAAGTGAGAAGTTAGAGTAATTTGAATTAATGAAGAATAATTAAGGAGAAGATCAATTAGTGGCAGTTCGAAAAAAGTATGAAGTGTTTATTGTACAGCATTTTACATTTAGTGATAAGTAATTTTTTGCAAAATTTTTTTTGGAAAAAATGAAAAATTGTCATGGTAAAAAACCCCACTTTCCACTTATAAGTATCTATCTATAAGTATTTAAGTAAGATATTAATATCTATCTATAATTATTAATATCTATCTCTAAGTATTATTATCTATCTATAAGTATTTATAATTTCTTATTATTAGCAGACATTTTAAATTGTAGGAAAAATTACTCAAGATATTTGAAATCATGCTGTAATCCCAAGAAAATTACAGCGTCATTCTTGAAGTTGGTGAGCAGATCGAAAAGGGGGAACAATTTACCATTTGTACCAGAAATAATTGTAACTACTTGTTACAATTATTTCTGGTTACAATTACTTGTTACAATTATTTGTTTTTGAAATAATTGTAACTACTTTAACATTAGTTACAATTATTTCAAAAAAATATGTCTATTAAATAAATTAATTTGTAATTGCTGTATATTTAAAAGACATTTTATAGATGTCATTGGCTAGTCGGATACCGATAAATCAGATAATATTTTTTTTGAGTATATTTAGCAGTAGTTTCGCTTTATATGAGATTTTAATTAAAACTAAAAACATGCTTTCTTCTTTGAAATTTAAGAGAAACCAAAAACAATTTTAAATTTCACTGTCCACCTTTTCGATATTAAACTACTTCTTGAGTATAAATATGTTTAGCTTTTGTTTTCTGAAAGTAAGGTATCCGAAGGAAATATATTGAATACTCAAGCATTTATATTATTCTGGTTTCAACTAAATTCATAGAGAAACCCCATGCTAATAAATACATGTGCAATCATTCGACACGAAGAATGAAATATTCGAATTGAATTTATTCACCATTCGAATGCACATAATTTTCTCGAAAAGAATGTTGAAGAGGGACGCGGTATTAAAGCTACAATTCCATGTTGCATTTCAAATTCGTATTTAATCCCGAACAGTTTCTCTCAAATGAAAATTTTAATCACGGTTCGGGATTGATATTAAAGGAAGAATATTTGAGATATTGAATATTTGCTTTGAAATACAATGGAGAAATTTCATTAGTTTCGAATTTAAATGATAATACAAGAATACCGAAGGAAATTACGACAAATCGTTGTTTACTGAAACCAAGCCAGTGTTAAGAAATCAATATGTGTCTTTTACATTAAGAATTTAAATAATCATTATCAAAAATTTCTCTGGACAGAGATATTTCGCCAAAAATAAAACAGCCATCTAATTTTAATATTTTTAAATAAGCACCATAAAATAATATCTAGTAAAATTCTTCATTTTCATTTCGATGGATTATTTGAATTTCGAAGTTAATCTTACACACTGTAACTATTATAATTTTTATAAAACATTTTATAAATTATTAATATAATTCTTATATATATTTTTTCTTTACAATTCTTTGTAAAGTATATAGTTTATACTTTAAGTATATAGTAAATATATACTTAGTTATATACTTTAATATACTTTAAGAATTTGTTAAGTATATAGTTTATTCTTAAGTTAGGAGATTTTTTTAATATTCTAAACTCAATGTATTGATATAATTTACAATAACACAATCGCACTCATACAGTATTCAACAAACACAATGTTCATATAAATATAATCTCGGATAATAAGGATTCTACTAAAAATATGGGAAATGAGAATTTCTGTTTCGCTGGCTGTTGGAGATTTATATGCTGAAGCTGCAACTGAATAGATGTGTTTTCACATGAATTAAGTCAAGCGCATTATCTTAAGGCAACATTGTTATTCTCTGGACGTATAATAAAAGAAAAGGTGCAAAATATAAAAAAAGCTATACATTGTATGACATATTTGTTTGCCTTGTGACTTATCTCTTTATATACTGACTTCATTCTTCTCCATTATGTATCTTATAATCCGAATTGTTACATCGAAAACCAGCAAGAGAATAAATTCATGACGATATGATGGTATGTTTAGTATGCCAGAGGATGCAGGAAACCAGTCGACAATATTTTCTACCTGAAGTTAAATAATACCAAAAAGAACAATTAAAGAGGAATTTAATGACGTAATAATTAGTGATAGAGATACACATTCGAAGTTAATACATTTTCACAATATAAAATTATAGCTATCTATATATTCGATTTTGGATACGTATTAAGATATTAAAATATTAGAATAAATGTACAAGCCAAACTATATAATTTTTAAATATGATTCCGCTCTTTTTAAATAGATGCTAATATTATACTTACTTGCTGAAAATTTGTCGAGTTTTGATATCTCTTAATAATATAAACCTAGTATTCGTTTCATTATAAATAATAAAAATTTTTAATGCCTTAATTTAATTAATTTTGAATGAATCAAGATTTCTTCTACATAATTTTTGGGAAAGAAAATTCTTCACATTTCTATTAGATTTTTATGAAGAATTTGTCTCATTTGATAAACAAAATTGGATACAAATAAATCTTCAAAAACTTCAAAATCAAGAGTTGTAAATTTCTGACACACGATATATAATGTGGTTAGAAATTGTATTTTATATTATGAAAATACAATGGTGAAAAGTATAAGAAAAGTTGTTATCAAAAGTAGTGGCCGAAAATAAAGATTTCCTTAAAAAAGTTTTGCATCAATGTCAAAAACAATGAGCGTTTATGCACAGAGTTATTACAAAAACTGAAAAACGAATTAATACTGCAATCTTGAATGGCTGAGCATTTTGCTACTTTCCGAATGTTCAATTGATGATAAGATAGAACATTTAAGGTAATAAAGGAATAAATTTTACGAGAATCTTATCTAGAATCACTGGAAAAGTTACTGCAATCCAGTGCAAATGTTGAAAATAAATTAATTTTAATGCAAAATTTAAACAGAGCATTAATTTATAGAAAACGTGCCAAGATTGAGCCATATACTACAAGTATTTTTAAGGAACTTCAGAAAATTTCTTTGGATGGTATGAATCAGATGTTATCGAATTTATAAAAATAAATTTGTTTTTTGCTCAAATATATTTTGTCACACATACGGACAAAATGATGTTATTTTTAACATAAATGTTCTTGAGTTTTCACAAAACAATGTATTTTTCACACTCTGAAGAAGTGGAATACTAATAATACATTTAATTAATACGGATAAAAAAATACAGACAGTAATTTTCCCTTAAGATAAAATGTTTACAACTCCAATGTTTATTTTTTGTTTGAAATTACTTACCAAAATTCTTTTTTTTTCTCTTTTTCAAAGAGTAAGAAATGATTTTGAAAATTCAGAAATTTATGAAATTATGTTTAACATTAGCAGAAGGCATATCTTCTTATACTTAAATGGCATGGACGCAATCTCGCATACAAGATCTTAAAAACATTATAAAAATGAAATTAGTTAATCTTCCACCAGAGTAGCAAGTAAAAAATAAAATTGCAAATTTTCCTTCATACCGCACTGGACTTGGAGGTTTAAAATTCCGACTAATTTGTAAATATTTTAACAGCTTGACAAAGAGTATGGTTTTTAAACGAGTTAAATAAAAATCTGTCATAAAAGTCTGCTATTTAGAGCACTTTAGACAAAATAATTTGCTTAATCCTTTTTAAAAAGGATTTTTGCTCATTTTTATGCATAAAAATCCATTAGAGTACAAAGGGATTATTATTGTTGGAATTAGGTAACAAAAGAATGAAGAGCATTCCTTTTAAATTCGATCATTTAAAGAAAAAGATATTTTTTTTCTGTGTGAGAGATAAAGAAATGTTGAAAGCAATTAATATTTTTCTTTTTGGAAGTAGTTTCGGTAAAAAATCTCATTTTAATTCATAAAATCAAGAAAATTTAAAAATAATATTCCTTAATTCCACAAATTGTTTCGTTACACTACAAGAAATAGCCAGTAATATTGCAGATAGGAACCCTTAAATCAATTTGTTTTTATTGCAGTTCTTAAAGAATCGAAATCACTTGTCAACCTCTCATAAATTATTAAATATATGCATAATTTGTATTAATAATTAACCCCATGGATTAAAAGTCTATTCTATTATTTTTATTTCAAATTTAGCAATATTTTTCTGAAATATCAAAATAAGAGGCATTAGCAAATTTTGTTCAAGCTATGGTTTTCATTAATACCTGCATTTTTTATTCCGAAAGTTCAATTACTCATTTATTTTAAACTATTATACATATAAACAATTATTTAACAGTGGATATCAAAAATTTTAAAATTGAAATTTTTAGTTATTTTGCTTTTATGGACCAAACATAATTGAGAATTTTAATCTAATTTTTAGGCGAATGTATTCAATTTCAATGGAACGAACTGAGTCAAATACACATTTTTTTGTACGAACTGAGTCAAATACACATTTCTGCTGTGTATTTCAAATAATCAGTAATTTCTCTTTTTAATTGTTTATATTCTCATTTATTTGCCGATATTTAGTTGACAAGAATCAATATATAAAAAATATCAAATACAAACGGTAATTATTACAGATTCTTTTAACTAATCACCGCTTTTTTACCTATTTATCACTAAATCGGGATGATTTTATTCAGAATGTCAGAATTCACTTCAATAGGGAAAACTTTTCCCCATTTTCTCATTTTTCAATTCCCACTATTAGTTCACACTCTTCCTACATATATCTTGTATTTTATTAACGATTGAAAATTTATAAAACGTTTTATTCACCCACAGATTTTATCGTCAAATACAGTTTTTAAACCTTCTAGTGGATGACATTTGATGTTAATACAATTTTTCCAAATATTAATTCATTAATTTAATTCACTTTTTATTCCTTAATAGAGTTTTAGTAGTTTGTAATGAAAATTGAAATCACCAGTTAGTTGCTAAATTGGTAATTTGCTAGGATTTTAATAGTTTACACATGCAGGTGAAGAATACGAGTTCAATTCCTGCGAGAATCGACTATTCATCGATAAATTATAATTATTTAATAAAAAATAACGAAAATAAGATTTTTTTATTGAATATGAATTGACTTATATATATATATATATTTGCTTATATATTTTTGAGACCCAAAGGGCAGTAAGAAACTTGCATGAATAAATCTTTCATAAAATATGCGTTTGAAAGATTGCTCATGTGCATGAAATATGCATTTTCTTCAATTAAAAGTATTTTTATAGACAAATTCATTTAAATAGATTATCATATACTGAAAAACAGACATGACTAAAGAAAAAATACTCTGCAAGATTCAGTATTCATGCTGAAATCAAAGCAAGCAAACTCTATGATAAGTTTATGATTGCATTTAAGACGTTCGCATGATTTTGAATACTAAAAGTCTGTATTTAGTCCTTTCCAAGGTATCTGTTTTTACTTTTATAGAGAATAAATATTTTATATTTTTACGGATATTTTCAGAAACTTAGCAAATCAGACTTTTCTGACATAAATTTTACAGTATGATGTGCATTACGCGGTTAAAATATATTTAATTTTTTTTGTTTATAATCCAACATTAAAGATATATTTTGATATTTAAAAATATGTATTAATGTGAAACTTCTATTACAATAAATCCTTCCCAAATTCTATTTCAAAATTTATTTTTTGGTGGTTTCTATTTTAAGTATGAAGCAAAACTGCCAAATTTAGGGGATAGAAAATCGATAGTTTGTCTCAAAATATATTTTCTCGCAAGACTATCATTTGAAAAATCAATAATTATAAAATATTGCAGTAGTGCAGGAAACAAGAAAAATAAGACCTGTCACTAGAAAAAAAAAACATTTTAAAAGAATCGAAAACGAACGTTACTAGTGACGTTTAACCGCCATTTCAGTTTTGAAACGGTGCCAGCAGTCGCAGAAATTTAGTAGAAGTGAAATAAAAGTGCAAGCACACGATATTAAAGAGGATCTAAAGTAACTTTGACGCAAAGGATGCAAAGGTTAGACACTTTAAAAATAAACAAAAGATTTATTTTTAAGCATCTGCTTTTTCTGAAGTCTTAAGTATCTTAATGGTAGAAAATGCTCTTGTTTGTTGGTCGAATTGCTTTTATACGCTGTTTTTTACTCGCAGGAATTGTTTTCATAATTTAAGACTTTAATATGGCAGAAGCGTAAAAGAACTGTTTACTTGTTCATGGGATCAAGTGAAGAGTTAGAATCAAAATGATCTGCTAACATTATTTTGCGGAATACACGATATAAAATTCTTTTTTCATTTAAAATATTTTTTTGAATTAATATGAAAAATTGGTATAGGAGTTATAACTAAGCTATTTTATTCTTTTTATTGAAATGAAAAGCTTTTACTATTTTGAATTAAAATTAAAATTATTAAATTCTTTTAATGATTTTTTAATTAGAATTACAAGGAGGAAAAAAATGTAAAATAAATTAAAATTTATTCATAACAATAATAGACTAGCAAATCAAAATTCCAAAAATATTATTCATCTTATGGGTTCAAAATATTTTAATATATAAACTGAAAGCAAGAAAAAATTCAGTTGTTATTTTTTAATTTATTGATAATTAATTTAAACTATTATATGTTTTAATTCAGATAGTGAATTATTTTCTTATTTAAAAAATTCAATTTAACTTGGATCGAAATATTTTTTCTTGAAAGTGTAATAATTTTACATTTTAACAACGAAGTCATTGGGGTGCTATCCTTATTAAATGCATTTTATATATAAATGAGCCGAATTGCCTGTGAAGAACAGAGAGCATTTTTTCAGTTATATTAAAAAATAATTTTATAAAACAGATTGATATACAAAAGAAAATTTTTGTTTTCAATCTTTTATAACGATAAAACTTGTCATTAATTATTCATTCTTTGCCCGGCAATAAATTATTTATTCCAAAAATATATCTTAATTATTACTAATTTAACAGAGTACAATTTCATCAATCATTAAATAATCTTAATCATTTAGAACAAGCACCCTTAAAAGTTTCAAATATAAGAAATAAGAATTCATTCTTGAAAAAAAAATTATTAAAATACATCAATAACATTTTTTCTAGATGCAGATTCATATTATGAGCCTCTGATATAATGATTAATTATAAAAGATGCTCACAGGAACTAATAATCATTTTAAATTGAAATAATAAGTATAAATATTAAACATAGGAGTATAATATTGAACATAAATGTAAGTATAACTATTAAAAATAAATGTTTTTGTAAAATATAACTTTATATTTTAATTAATTAATATATGAGGATGGAAAATAATGTCTTTCATATAAATATTTAATTACTGGATATCGAAACATGAACTTATTTGTAAACTAGCTTGTGCACAAATATATTTTCAGTGAAAATGTAACATTTTGAAATGATAAGTACCTGCTTGAGACAAGTTTATTATTTCTCTTTTTAGAGCTTAATTTGCATTTTATATAAAACTTCGATAACTTGTCATATTCTATAAAGTCCGAAAAATATTTCAAAAATAGGTTCAACAACAGAAAAAATATATGCACTTTTCAGAACTGACAATTATGATACATAAAATAAACTACCTTCCGAGAAAAAAAAGTTTCCCTGTAAGCGAACATAATAACTATGCTAATACCCATACACATCACCCGATTCTATTCAAAACTCTCGGAATTTCATAACGTAAAGTATTCATAT
The DNA here is from genome assembly GCA_026289955.1 of Argiope argentata. Lineage (NCBI taxonomy): Eukaryota > Metazoa > Arthropoda > Arachnida > Araneae > Araneidae > Argiope > Argiope argentata. The sequence continues at coordinate 4,111,435 of JAOUZG010031916.1, read as the reverse complement.
ATCAAGATTTGTATTACGCCAACTTCCTTACAAACTCATTATCCGTAACGAAGACGTTCAAAACTAGCTCTTTCGAACAGCTCTGCTGCTTAGAATATGGTTGTGCTCATTAATAAGCTAACAAGGCTCTTCTTGGCTCGTCGTAGAATTTCGGAGCAACCAAGAAACGCGAATCCCCCTCTACAAGTGGAAGAAGAAAGAGAGACATGTGCAGCGCCTGAATTTTCTCGGGGCACTCTCGTTAATTTTGGGCATTCTGCACTTAGTCTGGCAGTGGGCATGATTGGGCGACAGCAGAGAATGCGTGAAATGAATGAACTCGCTTGAATTGTTGTAGTGCTGACTGGCATAAATTTCTCCTTTCGCTCAAAAGGATTTATTGCCAAACTAACTTGCGAACGAAAGAATGATGTAAAAGGAGAATTTTTCATAAAAGAACTACTGACAATGGATTTTTAAAGTTCTGCAATAATTTTGACAAACTATAGCCTATTTTAAAATTTGAGAGAGGATTCTTCTTTGGTTACTGATCATATGCACTTAATCGCCAGCAGCATTTCAATACACTAATGCCTATACAGCCAGCATTAATTCCATACAAATTAACAAGAGAGTATTTGAATGAATCGTATATCTATATGAGCTGGTTTTAGGAATTGTATACGCATTGCAATGGAATTATATCCCAAAAGTATCATATGGCTTTGAAATACAGATATAAATTGACCATGGATGGAAATATACGAAATTAATATGCTTAATCGAATAGCTGCAAGAAAGAAAGACATAAATCACTACACTTTTTCAAAATTAATGTATTACATATGTAATAATATATCTCGAAGATATTAATAATTGTTAAATTAATGTATCTTCAATCAAATATACAACCATTACTTGTTAAAAAGGATGCAATTCTAATAGAATATGAAAAGATCGGTGATTTAAAAGCGGATATTGGCTTTAATTATAATTATAAATTATAATTTAAAAATAACAAATGTTATAAAAATTAGCTTTCTTAAATTATCTTAGAATCATTATAAATATAACGGGTAAAAAGAACTAAAGATTTATACCAAAATCAGAGAACATTAATCTTTTGCACTCGGATGAAGACTACCACCATTCACGACGATGCATCATTTTGAAGTTTTATTAATTCATACATTTAATTTTCATGATTAAAAATACCTGATTAGTCGTAAAAATTTTCCAGATTAGTTAAAGAGGAGAATTGAACTTTGTTTATGTAAGTTTATTTTTTGGCGCAATAAACATATGTCCGTGTCAGGCAAATAATTGTGCATTGAATTTCTTTTCAGGGTGTAAATTGTTAAGTTCAAAAAAGGTGTGTAATATAATACATTTTGTTTACATAATGCTTTAAAATTTGTCAATCTTTCTTATCTATATGTTATGAAAAAATCTTGCAACTGAGTTATTTTTCATAACTGCACAACTTCCATTATGAATTGTGCTAAAAACAAAACAATAATAAAGATTAAAATGAAATCTAAACATATTTCAATGTATCATGTCAGAGCATAATTTGTTGAATGGCCAATCTCCACGTGCTCGTGCAAGTTAATTATATTTTTGTTCATTAATAGTTTCATAGAATAATTAGTAACTTTAGTATTGCAAACTATCAAAAAATCTTTGTCACGCTTTTATTGTTTTAAAAAAACACATTCCCTATTTATTTCCTTTCGTATAATCACGTGCTCAAAATAACATTTTTCTAGGTTTTATTGCTGTAGTCATTTACTTATTTCTTTTTAATCAGAGCTTTTGTAAATGCTATAGCAACGCGTTATTAAAAGCTGATTTTTTGAGATGCTCGTCTGGATAGTAAAAATTTTATTTTTCACCTACTGACTTTTGTTGACGCCAAAAATCCCATCCCCAAAATAACAGCATGTTCTAATAATGTATAAATAATGTAAAAAAAGCATTATAGTTTTTTCTTGACCATTTCTAATTACCTGTAAGCAGTGGTATTTCAACATTAAGATAGGAATAAAGATGCATTCACATCACCTCTATTATCTTAAGTTTTTAATATTGTAACTTAATTAGTATATTTGCAAGCGTTCATGTAAGATTATATTTCAGAAACTTCCGATTGGCAAGTAAGGTATGTTGAATCAATGACAAGCACAGAAATTCCCATTGAAAAATACGAAATTTATAAACTGTGCAAATTGTAAACGCGAGATTTGTTTTATTTGTAATATTAATACTCTGTTTGAAAGCTTCACGCAGGGTGGGCATTTTTGACAGAATTCGCAATTTTATTCGAGTTTATGAGCAGGAGGTTGTAGCCAACATGTCACTACTCCCAGTAAAACAAAATGTGGATTTCTGTCCCAGGAATATGGATTTAAATTTCATTAGAGAAGAGCCTATAGAGCGCCTACCTTTAGATATCAGAATTTGAATACTCTATCTTTCATCCTCAAATCAAGGTTTCTTCAAACAGCCACTGGGGGAGGGGAGAATGCATGCATGAATCTGAATGCGTTTGATTTCCTGGTAAAATATTTGAAATGGAAAATCCGAAAATAAATATTTTCTGAAGCTGGAATTTTTGAACTACGAGGAATTATTGAAAGCAGAAATAGTCTCCTCAGTCATGGCTCTAAAGCGAATAATTAAAAAAATTATTTTAAAATTTGTAAATTACTTGAAAATTTTCATAAACAAAAAAAAATGATAAAATAAATGTTTGAAAGACTGGCTTTCCTTTGCAAATGCGATTAATTTATGACATTCTCTCTTTAGCCATGTTAATATTTTAATGAAACAGTTAATTACTATAAAAATAGTTTTGAAATTAATGACACGGAGTAATAAATAATTTATAAAACAAGATTCTCTTATTTTTGTCAGTGTGAACCTAAATATTTTTAATATTTTCAAAAAATGAATTGGAAATACTTTGTCAAATGATTGTTATAATAAGCTTTCTAAATGTAATATATTTCAAGATATACTATATTTAGTAATTACCTCTATAGACTTATCATATCATTTTAATACGATATTATCAAGCATAAGTCAACACTTTTGTTTTTAAATTTATAGCAGTTATATAGTAAGCCTATGCACGAAAGCAGTAATTAAAGATCACATATAAAGATCAAACAGATAAATGGGCGAATTAGCTTGTAGGTGGTTATTTTATCTTACAGGTGAACTATAAAAATGCGTAACAAATATTTATTATTCTTAGGAATACATAATATTTATTTTTAGGATACTAATACTAATAATCATGACTCTGTATGCTTTAATTGATTCACATTATTAGGAGAAAATTAAATAACATATTTGCAGGCATAAATACTTTAATCTTTAAAAATACTACATTCATATATTGAATTTTGGCATGCACTGGAAAAAAATTAAGTTTTTTTTTTTCCAAAAAAGAAAATTTTAAAATAAATATATTTATTTCGCATCAAATTACGTGTTTAAAATTTTTGAAAGTTGCAATTTAGTTATTTGAAATTATTTTTTAAGATCTTTGTAATTTATTAAAATAATTTTCCATTTATATTTATTGCAAAATGCAATGCCTATCATTTAAATATTCCTAATGAATTAATCTCGATTTAATTCAAATAGTCATTAGAATATTTTTCTAAAGGAAAGCAAGCAAAATAACTGACTGTATGGGGAAAGATTGCAGCCTCTGTTAGTCACAGGGACCAGAGCACCTAGAAATAGCTAGAGAAACCGACTCAGCTCTATCACACATTCCCCTGCAAAGCCCCTTTTCACAGGGTGGCACAGTCCCACATCTCACAGATAGCACACAGAAGAACAACCATGCCCTAATCGGGACTCGAACCCGGGACTCACAGAACACAAGGAAGTCACACTACCTCTGTGCCAGAAAGCCGGCCTAAACTATGGGAATCTTTGGAGTGATTGAAAAGTTTATGTCAGTGTCTTAAAAATTCTTAAGTCAAAATTACAATAAAGATAATAAAAAAAGAAAATTATACCATGGTTTTTGCAATTGAATAAACTAAAAAGTGATTTTGCGTTGAATGCAAATTATTTAACCCTTTGCACTCCAAAACATAATTAGATGCAAAATTATTCACCTAATACGAAGATTTCTTTATTTATACGAAAAATAAATATACATAATTCTTTTAAGTCGAATTTCGTTGAAAAATTAATCTACATCTCTTAACCCTTATGTTGGGGTTTTTTAACAATTAAATTTAAAAAATAAGTAAAACATCTAAATGATGCACACTCTACAATGCTGAGTCGGTGGTCCCATCGGAGTGCAAAGGATTAAATAGATCAGATGCTGTATATGAGTGCAAGTAGGAGTTAGTCATTATTTTTGCTGCAACTTACTTAATTTAGAGTCTTTATGACATGGTTTAAGGAATCCAAATGCCAAAGGAGTCAAACTAAGCAAAGCAAACTTCCAAAGAAAAATAATTCATAATGCTCTTTAGGGTGTTCTTTTAAGCATGAAGATAAAAATCACAAACCACCATGTTTTTTTATTGTTTTTTTTTAATTTCCTGGAAGCATTACCTCCGTTCCAATCTTGTTACACGTACATCTCAACAACAATGATAAAAACGAAAAAAAAAAAAAAATTATTCCCAATGGGTACTTTCTTTAATTATTCCGCTCTTTCACTGGCTAAAGTGAATAAAGACCCGCTGTAAAGATTTTCCATGCTGTTACCTTCGCTTTCGGATTAAATGCTAAATAAGAATGTGCTTCTAAACAAGCGCACGGAGAGAATCAGAGAGACTAGAAAGAAAAGCCACTGGGCTTTGCACAAATTAAAATTAATGAGAAATTTAATTTTACGTCCGGGCCTTATTTAATCGCATTATTTATTTTGTATTTCGACGATACAGAAGACTTCCTTTGTTATTCTGCTGAGAATGGTACTGGAGTTTTAATTTTTATTCATTTATTATTATTATGATTTCTTATTTGCATATCTAATTTTGAGAAAGCAGATTAAAGTTTGCAACGGAATGAATGGGACTTATTACCAATGGTGATTCCAGGTAAATAAAGGTCTTCACAGAATTAATCTGAAGAAAAAAACAATACTTTATATTTATAAACGAGTTATTATTAAAATATGTGTAATAATTATATGCTGCAGAGATTTCAATTTGAATTGTTATTTTCTTTCGCGTGATTATTGATAATTTCTTAATTTGAAAAACAAGTTGGATATTCCAAATGAATACATTTAATTAGTATCTGCAAAAATAAGAATCTGATTAGCTAAATGGAAAAATTCATTACTGATAAATTTAGAATAAGATATCCACAGCATATTTAATGAATTCGTAAAAAAATTCGAAAATTAAATGGTTATACTATTTATATCATTGTAAAAACAACTAAATGATAAAAAGGGTCGCTTATTTACAGTGCCATGATTTCTCATGACTGAAATGAATTTTTATTTCTTTACTGGTCACACTTGGTTCACCAAAACTAATGCTCTCTACTTTTTCCAATTATATATTTTTTAAAACTTGGCTTATAAGTAATTCGCAACGAGATATTTTTAAACTTTCAATTTTAACACTCATGAAACTCCATGCTGTTGAAACCTTACGATAGTCTGTTTTTTATGCAATGTATTTTTCTAATTGTCTATTAAGTACCATAAAATTTGAACACAAAATTGAAATAAAAGTGATAAAAATTCAAAAAATACAAAATCTGAAACTAAATATATTTTTAAAAAGTATATATAACTACAGAAAATTTCATCTTTTATCGTTGAAATTTTATTTATACTACTTAATATTTTTTTATAATTATGTAGTATTTCAAGGAAGTAAAAAAAAAATTCCCCGATTCATCATAAAATCCAGTTCAATTCCCTCGTTGGCATATTTTCGTCAAGGCAGTTAACGTAGAAGGCTAAAATCGCACATTTTAACCGATTAACGTGACTACTATCAAATTCAATTCATTACAGTCATAAAAGAATAAATTTTTTTTTAATAAAAGTGTCTCAAGACTGTTTCATCAGTAATCGAAGATTGTTGGAAAATATGAAATTCATAATTTATCAGAACGTTTATTGCTTTCAACAACATAAAATGTTATTAGATAATTCGAAACTGCTTTTTTAAATATGTATATTCCTATTAATACTTCAGAAATTAGATGCCGGCCCTTTTTAGAGTAGATACCGTGCACTTATTCATTTGTGTTTATCTTCTGTAAAGCTGAATGCTGGAATTATTAATATGGATGCTTAGAAAGGTATAAATTTTCTTGCCTTTAATTTTTCAGAAACTTTCCTTTTCGTATTTGTTTCATTTCATAGAGACTCAAACTGAAAATAACATTTCTGTTTTTGGTTTGCAGTAATGATTAACATAATCGTTTAATTTGAATTTTTTCAATATAAGAGCAGATTAGATAGATTTTTTGCAACTATGCTGCTAAAATTCTTGAGAAAGGTTAAAGTTTATTTTTAATTTGTGCTAAATAAACCGTTGGAAAATAAGAAAAAAATTAAAATATATTAAAATTTAAACCTAACTAATTATTATAAAAATTAAAGATTAACACATTAAGATTTAAGTTATCTTGTAAAAACGCTAAAACAGAATTTTTTAATTATTCTAATTAAACTTATTATTTCTAATTAAAAATTCCAAAAAAATCACCGAAATTATTTAAGAAACAAAAAACTGATTTTCATGTATCAATAACTAAATAAAAGCAACGATCTCTAGATATATTCGTGTATTTGGCACATAGAATTATTCAATCAAATCTTCGCTAATATCATTACACAACTGTTGAAAACACTATATGCTTTATATATCATTAGATAACAAACATATTAATAATCCATGAGACGGCAAATTCCACTTGCTTGGAAGCGCAGTTTATGGACCAGTGTATAAGCCAGAATAAAAGATGATGGTTTGGATATGTAGCGCAATGTAGTGGAGGAAGAATGTTACATTTAAAAATATTTTGTTCTTAAACTCATCTAATCAGCGAAAGACATGCAAAAATGCAATTGTATGAGACAAAAGCACGCTTTAAAATAATTCTAAATCATTAAATACTTATTAATTACCTTATTCATTAATCATAGATATGTTAAATTTATTAAATATACTTATATAATTAGGTGACTGATAATTATGGAATTTTTTTAGGTTATTCTTCTAACATTTAAAATTCTTTTAATAAAATAGTATTTTTGGACTAATTCTAAATAAATGACAAAAAAAAATTACTAATTTTAAACATTTTTAATAGGTGAAAACGATTACATAGCAAAACTACTTTCTTTATAAAATTCTTTGAAGCTGTATAGCAGAACCAAGCGCCATCATTAAAACAAAAAGTGAGGGAAAAAATAGTTTCCTTGGCGGACATCCAAAAGATTTCACGTCTTAAGAAGCTTAGAAAGCGAAAGAAATCTGTGGTCGGCGTTGCCTACCATAGAAAATACGAAATAACAACTTGGTTTTAAGGAGATAAAGTCCACAAACAACTTTAAGAGATAGTTTAATCCTAACACTTGAAAACTTCAGTAAGGAATTATGCTTAATTCATCGTATAAAATACCAAGACCCTGGTATAAATTTATCTATAAGGTTGTTTCTACAAAAATGCAGATAACAAAAGCATTGATATAATTAAGTACACAGTCCATTAATTTTGTAGAGATAAGTTTTGCCATTACGCGGTAAACAGTCATTTGTTTTATGGTTATAGCGATGTGTGTCTGCTGCTGGATTTTGCGAGTTCTTTTAGGTATGTCGTCATATGTTACTTTTGCGAAATATGTGTGGTTTATGCTATGATAGCAATGTTTTATCTAAGAGATATAATGTAATATATTTGATTTATTGGCATATCATTAGGAATTTCTAGAATGCATAAAAAGTTCTAGAAAAAAGAACTAAATGACAAATACCATATAGATATTGTTGAGAGAAAGAATAGCTAAAATTTATTACTGTCACTCAGTTAGCCCTTTTTGGTCTGAGATACTCAAAAATTTAATTCGGTATGATAAATAAATATTTTCAATTCTTCATTTATTCATGAATTTTCTTCCCCAGAGAGACCAACATATTTATCAAAGTGTTAATGGTAATTCACACATTTTTTATACCTATATAGATAAATTTAAAATCAAAATATTTTTGGAATAGCCAATTGGAATTAGAAATAGTATTGATAAGTTTTCAGTAAAAAATAGTTCATCCTAGTGACTTAAAAAATTATTCTAACTTTAAAAGAACTCAGTAAGTTAACTATTAGTTTTCCATGAAGTTTTTTTTATTTGTATATAAAGGTGTTACATAAAATTTACTGATTTGAAAGGAACAATTTTAATTTCGTACATTTCAGAAACAAGCATTTTACAGTTATAAAGTTAAATAAAATTATTTCAGTATAAAATTATATAGAAATATTATTAATTAAAATACATATTCTTAATATGTCTATAAGAAAAAAAATCATTCTTTTCTTCAATATCAATATCTAATATGTTTTTTTCAACATGATTTAGTTGTCATTCAATTTTATATTAAATGTATTGAAAAAATAATCACTTCAGAAAAATTAATGTAAAACTCTATTTTATAAGAATTTTATTTAATATTTCTTTAATATGACTTATAAAATATTTATTTACATAAAGAACAAATTTTTTACTAAAATATTGAATTATTACTGTAATTTAAAAGGGACTCTTATCAACTATCTGCAGACATTACGTTCAAAAATTTATAACTATGTTATTTCACGCATAAAGTGAATCTCGTTTTGCCCCACTCCTTTGAAAAATACCCGGGCATTCTCATGCGGGATAGATGAGATTTTCAAAGCAATTTACCAAAGCCCCGAGTTCGATCTGCGAAGAATCAATGACCCATGAAACATGGGGACTATGAACAGTACAATATAAAATCAAAGAATGTGCCAATGTACATCCATTTTGCTTAGTGTCCTACATTCTTCGGTTGATGAAGATTTTGAGAGTGGAGAGGTGGACTGAGAAATATGAACTTCTGAATCATTCACGACAATGGAGTTGAGCACGGCAATCTTTTAAGGAGTCTACATCGATTTTCTACAATATTCCTTCACCATTATTCTTCCCCCTCCCTCACATTTTTCCCCTCCGCAAACTCTTAATCAACTAATCGATGATCCCCAATGCTGAAGTTTTTATTGCTTTTGCCAACGGACGTGATGGTTTATCTATCGAGTGGTCCTATATTGAATTTATGGCATTCTTGACCTAGGCAATTGAAATAAGTAACTGAAAAGTCAATAAGTCGAATTTATTAATCAAAGTCATTTTTTGAAGACGTATTTAAAACAGTAGGGGTCAGTTACCTTCATTTGATAATGCAGATGCAATCTTAATAAATGTTTAGTGATGTCTTAAAAAGAAAAAAAAATATTGATCTATCATTTGAAAATACACAGTTTTTAAATCTATTATTTTTATTTAATTATATGAAACACATTTATTAAAGTAAGTTAAAAATTAAAAAAATTTATTTTAAAATCACTAAATCATACATGTGTATTCAATAGGTTACGAGAGTAAATATATATACATACTCTAAATTCTCTGCTTTTCGTTTTCTAATTATCTTTATATTGAATCTTTTTATTGACTCTATAATGGCTTACCGTTTTGCAATTTCCCCCAATAATGACTTTTCTATGGACTTTATAATGAATCCTTTAGACTTCAAAATTGAATTTACATACTTAATATAATCGGGTAATTTTCCAAAGAATTGATCTATTGCGTGAGGATAATCGTTTCCTTTCAATTATTCTACTATGATTCATTTATTATTCAATCTTTGAAATTTATTAAAATTTTAATTTCAAAAAGTTAATATTTTTAAATTTTGTGAAAAAAATATTTTAATAACGAAACCTTTTTTGGAAGATTTAATATAAAACTTGGATATATTAATTTGTCTTTAATAAAATTCTATTTTTAATTAATCTGTTTTAATTCAATTAATTTATTTTTAATAAAATCGATTTTGTTTAATACATTATTTTAAGTTTTGCTTTTAATTTTACAAAAGTGAATGGATAATACTTGCTTCACAAATTGAATGCTAATTAAAATATCTGGAAGAAAAATGTTATTCATATCATTTATATTTGGAATACATAAAATTCTCCTTTTTATTCAATAAGATTGAAAAATAAGAATTTAATTGGATAAATTTTCTGCAACGTAATGCTGGTCCAAATTTCTGGAAAATGTTTTTACTACGAAATAAAAGTGGAAATAAAATCCTTGCTTTAAGAGTGCGAGAAAAAAATTCTTTTATCTTAATTTCAATAATGTCCAAAACACATATATTTTTTTCACTGAGCTTGAATTTCGTCATTATAAACTTTGTTAAAAACTCTATGAAATAAAAATTAAAAAAATTATTAAAATGAATATCCTTATTTTTTATATCAGTTACATATAAAAACAGATATAGTTTTGAGTTGTAATATTATACTGAAAGACGTGATTTAATAGTTTTGAAAATATAAGAACAATTTCCAACAGCAAATCATAAAGATCATCTAATTCCAGCGATTGAGATGTTTGGTTTTTTTCTTTGGTGAAAACCTGATAGAGAAAATACGAAAACAATATTTTTTCCAATTTATATTTGTTTAAGAAACTTTATTGCAAAATTATTGACGATTTATGTTATTGAATGTTATACCAACGACTTCCGCTACCATTCTCAACTCATTTAAAGGCAGCAATAACCTGTAGATATAGTTTGATTATGAAAATGCTGATCCAATATATTTGCTCCTACTTAATAGACTCCGAGAAACTGAATAAAAATTTATTTTCTAGCATTTGAGGTTTGAGCTCCTTAATCAAATAAAAACAACAATTAGCAAACATTTACGATTAAAGAGACAAAATTTCAGAAATTTTAAAGAGCATGACTTACTTTCTGTTTAAATGTGGTTTCCAATGTGAAAAATGATAAAGAGCTTTGGAAAAGTACCCCTAATACACCTCTTTTCGATACCAGATATACTAATAAGAAAAGAAATAAATAATTATCGTTAATGAGAGGTTGGCTTTCTCCCCTCATAATTACTCATTTCTCACAATATCTTCAGCACTGATCTCCATCCCCCTAGAAACAAGGGAGTAAAATATATGCAATTTCTCTAGTTCAATATAAGACACTTATTATCGCATTAGATGAAGCAAAAGGTAATGTTACATGTGTGCCTCGTATCTTGATTTCTTGTATTTTTAATAGCATACGGCATACATAGAAGAAAAAAAAGGGTTGTTCTGAAAATTTATTACCTCGAAAAGGGGATAAAATGCTGCGTGCGTACAATAGAAATAAAAAAAGAGTTACTCTGGAATTCATGTACTGTGAGAAAGCGGTACTGGACTTAATATACTGATCAGACGAAAATGGTTATCCATTTAATCGATCTCAGCCTCGACGTGTCTGTTCCTGTTAAGGTTACTTCTATCAACGATAAGCGAAATTCGTCTAGCATGTGCATGCAACGTTTCACCTGATCTGCATTTGCAGAATTCTATAATCCACTAAGATCCTGTGTATTGCTCCACATGTTTCTCTATCAATTCCAGTAGCCGAATTAAAAGATAGGCTATTGACTACATTTTGCAAATGGATTCTTTGTGCGATATGAAAATTTGACAATTCTTTTAAATAATATCTTCAATTGACGAGATTAACATCTATTGGACCTGCAAAACCAAATAAAAGAGCTACATGCTTTAGGCAGGCAACGGTCACAACGGTGTAGATGTGCTTTGATTAGCTGATGCAAAATTGACTGTTTGATGCGGTACAAGGATAAGCTTCACGATCTACTAACTTTTATGAAGAGATTGATGCCAAACATCAACAAGTTCTTTCCGGTGCTCACTATTAGAAAAGAAAAATAATTTCGTAATTCCTGAATTGTAGCAGAAAAATGTTGTTTCTGATGTCGTGTAGATGCAATATGGTATAATATCGTTTGTGTAGTTTTTTGTTAAACATATCTTAAAGCAACGATTTAGTAGAGATTCTTCCAGCTATTTCACGTTTCCATACCCAATAAGGATCCCCAATCGATCTACAATCTATTTTTTGTATGGGGCTACGTAAAATACAAAGTATATGAATTTAATCTGCAAGTTGATTGAAATATCAGGTTCGACAGATTCCCCTTTTCTATGGGATATGCTGGATATTTTGCGGATAGAGTAGTGATATATATTATCTACTGTATCCGAATTGCTATCATTTTTGAAAAAGATTACGTAGCCTTCTTTTGTTTCTCTTTTACTATTAGCCGCTTTTAGTTTCCTTCTTAGTCATTTTACTGCTGGCAAGTTCCTAGCTACAACTATCATCTCAACAATTTCGATACAAGTATTACATTCCCATATTTAAAAAATTGAGTTTTGCCTTTTAATATTCTCAAAATTTTTTCGCCATTAAGTTGCATTCTCACTCTTAAAATAAGAGGTAATAAGAGGTAAAATGGTTCACTAAACGAAGTGTTCCATTTTACCTCTTATTTTCGCATGATTCTTGAGAGGTTACATCAAAATAACTTCAGCTAAAGTTTTATTAGGTTTCTGTGAACGGTATGATATCTAGGATTTCTTATACTGGGATAGTTTTATTACCCTGAACATCGATGTTTGAAATTCCCCTCATTAGTCTTAAGTTGCCGAAAATTACTATATTTTTAAAATTCATTCTAGATTTTGAAGAACATTTAAATGATAAGACGTTCCAAAATATATTTTTCTTTAAAACGGCACTACTCGGAATTATAAAAAAAATCCTTTGTTTCAAGTTATCTTTAAGATAAAGATATCTCTACTTTAAAAGTTCATTTTAAGAGGTTTTTTTAAAGATGAAATGGATGTTTGATGTAAGGAATTAAAGTATTTCGTTTCATCTTTTTTTAATACTTTAATTGCACTGTAATTATTTAGAATAGTTAAGAGAATTTTTTAACTCAGTTTTTGGAAATATTTCACATATTATATATACGGGGAATCATAAAAGGTCGGAATTTACGGAATCATAAAAGGTCTATCAGCAGGAAACTTAAGCTGCTAATTAACATTTTATGAAAATGTTTAAGCAGTTTCTGGAAATCTCCAATAGCAGCTACAAGTTTTGACAATTTATATCGCATGTTTGGCTAACATAATTGGCGATAGTTGTGGACTACAACAGTGCGCCAGTGAGTTGCAGGAGCAAAAAGCTGCATTTGCGCTTACAAATTCGGTCATGATACGTTTACTTACAACGAAAAAGCAGACATGCATCTAATGTACGGTGATCCTAATGGTAAAGGTTGATCATCACTATTGTTGCATTAGTAACGATTTCAAGTAAGCACGTGCCGAACCACAAAATGTTTGTGAAATTACATCGGCGGCGTTTTGAAAAAGGCTAATTTAACTCCAGTACTGATGGAAGGAGTTGACAAAGTATGCAACAACCACTTGGAACCACACACGGAAGAAGCCATATTTCAAGTGTGGTTGGCAAAATACCAGACGCAAGTACAATGACTGTAGCTTGTTTTATACATGTCAACCAAAAAAACCTTTTGGATAATCTTACACTCATCTCGCATACAGAGAGGCCAAGATTTTCAGACCCTCTGTGCTTGTCTTTATGTCAGTGGTACATGGTACAGAGTGCGTTGATACAGGCTTTTTGAGGTCATGTAGTATTCGTAGATGAGGTGATTTTTACAATTCTCATGTGTGGGCAGCAGGAAACCCACACGCCCACATACATTCAAAGAATGCTTCACAGTGAAAGTTGAGCGGGCACTGTGAATGATTCCCTCATAGGCCCATTTCTTCTATCTAACGAGAATCAATGAAAACTGTTATCGGATTTCTCCTGAAGATGTTTATAAAAATTGTTTCAAGAAGTTCCGGCTGACGCTGGTAATCAAATTAGCTTTTAACATGATAGTGCACCAACACATTTCAGTATGGAAGTCCACAATCACCTGGATGCTACTTTGGGAGCACTCTGGAATGGACGTGGTGGACCAGTTCGATAGCCATCCGTATTATCCTATTTATTGAGTCTTAATTTTTTCCCCTATGGGCACATTTGAAAGTCCTCAATTACGACACTCCAGTTGACTCCAGTGAAGAACTCGTTGCTCGACTATCAATTGCGGCTGTACGCTTACTTAAAATACCCGGGGTATAGTAATATGTTCGCCAAATAATCCTCCGCCGCTACAAAGCTTGAATTACTGTCGGTGGCCGCAATATTGAGATTTTTTTGGTGTTTACATAACTGAAATATCATTTAGCGACGACGTTTTAAATAGTTCATTTCATTTCAAGTGCTATTTTTTGTGTTTGTGTCTCAACGTGCCACTTCAGGTCATATATTTCTATACAATAATTGTTTGTTATAGTAAGTTCTTCAACCCTCGAAGTGTGTTCCATGATTTTAGACTCCTCCTGTATATTACATATTATATATATATATTCATTCTGTGCAAAAAAAATTGTTTCTTGATTCAATTAATTTGTGAAGTTTTGAAAGTATTAAATTTAATACTTTCAGTACTAATTTTTTAATTAATGATGCCGTAATGAATTTGAGGTAAACTTGTTCTAAATATCCCATAATATTTATACATGTGAATTGTAAATCACAGCAAACAGTTTAGTAAGCAAGAAATGTAAAAAGCATTTTTTAAAATCATTTACTGCTTAGGTTAACAAAGAAAAAAATGTTATTTCAGTTACTTTTTATTAAATAATTACAATTAATGTAAATATGTATTGAAATATGACAGATTTACAATATTAAGCGGCAAAATAGAAAGCGAATTTCCTGGCAATTTTCCATTCTCCATTCTATACATGGTGTTCAAACTCGCAGCCCAAGGGGTGGGATTCCTACATCATACCATTTTACTACAATTTTTTTTTTGTTCTTGAATTCTAATTATTTATAGTAATTGCAACCGTTAGGTCGAGTTAGGTCGAGATTGATCAAAGAAATTATATTAGCATTAAATTTTCAACGTCAATTAAGGATTTAAAGCCAATTGTGGCAACACAAAATGCATTATTTTTCTGTATAATTTAGGGCTAGTAATACAGATTATAAATTTCTATATTTTGTATTCTTTTAATTCGAAAGTACTTCAAAATGAATCAGAAAAATTGATTAATAAACAATGTTTGATTTTAAATGCGTCGAGAATTATGAAGATAAACAAAATCATTTAAAATAATCGGCCGAAAGCTTGTTAAACCTAACCTCATTGGCTTAGGGAAGAAACTAACTGAATTCGTTATTTATTTGGCGATGGGAAATGAAGAATTTTGGCGAGAAGGTTAGTTTAGAATTAATGAACCAAATTAATGAATTATTATTTGAAAAATTTTGTATTAACATCAAATGTTATCTGCTACAAGTTAAAAAAAACTTAAACTTGATTGGATAAATAAACAGTATTTTATTAACGATTAAAAATATATGCAAGATATATATAGGGAGAGTGACCAAATAGTAAAATTGAAAAATTCTTATTTAGATACGTAATAAAAAATGTATTATATGGTAAGACAACTTATCTGAAACGCTGAATACAGTGATTAGATGTTAAAATGATAGATTATAAGTTTTGCTTAAAGGTTTTTAAAAGAAAGTGTTCGTAAGCCTTCTTTTTTATACTTCAAACTTAAAATGTCTCAAATCAGGTTTTCAAAGAATATTTCTCGCTGTATTTAAAGGGAAAATCAATCCATCATTTTCTTAAGTTACACCAGATTCTAAAAGTTTCTGCCTCTCAGTTCGTAGCAAATATCACTATTTTTTTTTCTTGAATTATTTCTACCCCATCCATTAAATAAAATAAGAAGAACCATGTTCCAAAATCTTTATCATCAGCTTTCCCTTGTAGTGATCCATCCGCTTTAATGAAGAAATCGATGCTGAAAGATTTTTTTATTTTCGTTCCCTCTCAAATAACATGGATAAAGAAATGTTTTGAGCCTTTTTAGTTGTGTAAGTTGCATTCGAAGGTGCCATTAAGCACTTAATGCATATTTTCGTCCCATTATATTTGTTAGAGAAATACATCAGAGGACGCCGATAATTCATTTCGATCGTAATTAGGACCGTATAATAAGACAAATAATTTTATGTGTTTTTTTTCGAATTGCTTAAGTATGTAATTAATTTACTTTTATTTTCGGATTCATATTTGAATTCAATTTGGTTGCCGCTCATTGTTACAAAGAATAAATTTAATCATTACAGATCGTATAATTAAATTGATTTCTTTCTTTATAGTACGTGCATGCACTCTCAAGTAATCAAACGAATAAATGGTGTATCTGCAACAAACATAACATAATTTAGCAGTTGTTGTTGGGCGATATATTCACTAATAATAATGAAAATACGCTATTTTCCTAAGATCAAATATTCAAAACATGACAAGTAACGCTCTAATAACTTTTATTCGTAGAATGTCAAATGTTTTAATTACATACCTTATTTATATAAAAATATTTCTTTTCTTGAAAAACTTTGATATTATTTTACATAGTGAGCACAGTGGAGAATATCTTTTGTTTAGTACACAAAGAAAAATCTCTAAAATTAAAATATTTCAAGAGAGAAAATTTTAAATGACCATTTGTTAAATGCATTTGTACAGATGATCGAAATCATCTAGTTTAGAAGAATTCCTTTTAATCCAGATGGCAGTGCCTTGAAGTATAAAAAGAATATCAGTTATTTAAAAATTCATTTATAAATGAAACTTGGACAGGTCAAGTGTCTTAATCTGAAAATAAAAAATAATCGCAAAATAAAGTTTGATTAAAATTATTTTATACCGTATAATAGAAAATTTTAACCATATCGTGACTATGTTATAATGTCTTATTTATGTGTTATATATTATCATAATAAATATTAATTCTAATAAGTATTTAATTATTGAGATTTTTATATAATGTGTAATGTTTATATAATGATATAGAATGTATTCTTTTTTGCTACAGATAGGAATCACTCCATGTTCACATACTATACTTCAGTCAAGGAAAGGTTCAAGCTTGGTTCTGTTTTGTAATTTAGGTATTATGTATTTGACACTTGATGTTTCAGTAAATACGAATCACTTGAAAGTACGCTGCCATTTAACACGTTTGCCATTTGACAACAGTTCAAGATTGCTTAACCGTCTATTTACCGAATTATGTTGCCATCAATTTTTTACTTCGTTTTTACACCAGTAGTTAAATTTACTTGCAGAAGAATCCCAGAGAACCCAAGAGAAATATTTTAATACAAAAATCTTAATTTAATTATTAATTAAATATTTTTCAATTCTACATTTAGCTTATATTAACTTCTTACTATTTGGGTTACATTCTCCAGGTTTTTTTAGAATACCACCGGCAAAAATAGTCATATTACGAAAATACAATCAATTGAAAATTGTACTTAAAAGTTCTGTCAGTAGATAAAGGGTTAATCTATTTCTCATCCAGATTATATAAATGTCAGTCTTCAAAATGGACAAAACATTCGCTAAATTTATCGAATTTCTAAACAAACAATATGGGGAATATAAAAGTAATTTCGTAAAAGTTTAATACAGAAGCCATTCCTACATTTTCATACTAATTTGATGATGAAGTATATAAATAAATATAATTTCCCTCAACTGATCATTGTATGTAAAGTTATTCCCAGTAAATCTTGAATAGATTAAGGTTGGAAGTACGTTGATGAAAAAATTTCACCTACGTGGCAAAGCAAACAAATAAAAAACAAAATTTTATTTTAAACGATATTTTAGGCAGCAAAGCAATTTTATGAAGATATTAAAATGTAAAACTAATTTGAATTGATTTATTAATAAATCTTGCCTGCTTAATAAATGTATACTTTCAAAGAAATATTAATGCTAATAATTTTAAAACATTATTTAAACATTATTAATAATTTATTGTTTCTTAAAAAACTTAAAATTGAAATTTATAATTTTTCAGTCCTGAAACAAAGTGACGAATATTAAGATAAATGCAAATGCATTTATCTTAATATCTCACCTTTACTCTTTTTATTTTTTTTAATATCTTACTTTCTTACCATTAAGGTTATCTTACTTTTTAGGTA
This sequence comes from Argiope argentata, assembly GCA_026289955.1. Taxonomy (NCBI): domain Eukaryota; kingdom Metazoa; phylum Arthropoda; class Arachnida; order Araneae; family Araneidae; genus Argiope; species Argiope argentata. The sequence goes on along the minus strand of JAOUZG010031916.1, from coordinate 4,093,196 downwards.
TTAATAACGCAGCTAAATATGAATATATTTATGATATAAAATAATACAGAAGTCAATCAATGTGAGTTATAAGGGTAAAGTTTTAAGAATTTTTGAGCGAAAAATATCAGCATTTGAATAGCCTTTCAAGTCTATTTGTACATCAAAGATTTATTTATTATTTTTTAATACAAAATCTTTACTATTATATGAGTTAAAAATAATAAAAAAAATTACTAGCGCATCATTTTTAATCTAAGGTGTAAAAGCACTAAATAAGTGAATGTTTATTGCATGCACAGTTTAGCTATGTATTTAATGATGAACTTATACACAAAATCTGAAAGCTCTAACTTATTTAGGAAAAAAAAACCTTATTATTTTACAAATATGAAGATGAAGAAAAACAGAACATGGAGAAAAAGGGATTTTAAGTTTTGATTTGTGAATACAAATTTATTTGCTTTTTTTCAAGGAAATAATTTGCAAAATTTTAAAAACTATATATTTTATAAATACATGTGTTTATACAAAATTTAAAACACATATCTTCAATAGAAAATACTTTATAAGGATTTTTGTATTCTTTATGGAATGAAAACAAATTTGATCGAGGAAAACAATTGTATAAAATCGACTAAATATCTAGATATTTTGAATAATATTAGTATACCCGAAACTCAAAATTTTTTGAATGTCTTATTTAAAAGCACCTAGGTTTGTATGTTTGTCATTTTTTTAACACTTGACTGAATGAATCAATTGTTATGAATTTAGATTTGAATTTAATAATAAAAATATTAAAAATTTAAACCTTAAAAAATTATTAAAATTTAACATTAAGGATTTGAAAAACTCCCTTGGACAGAATGCACTTTTAAATGAAGCAAGATATATGTAATCTATTTAAGAGTAAAAAATACTGAAGAAAATAACTTACAACGTATTGGAAATATTTTCTATTAATTTGTGTCATGAAAAACGGATGAGGGCAATTGATTCTTTTAAATCAACTGTTTTGAATTAATATAATATATATTAAAAGCAATAATTATTTCGCAATCTTTGTGAAAGTAGGAGATTAAGTTAATATGTAATGCAAATTAATTCAAAATAATTAATCAAACAACTTAGATACTTGCACCTCTTTATTCCACGGAGTAATTCGCTCCTTTTAAAAGATGTTGCTATTGCTTTCCTCCCTCATCTCAATCTCACCCCATTCTTAGATTCCCCCGTGATTGCCTCCAGAAACTCTGGCCACAGGAGGGTCATCATTACAGGCATATCGCCCACGGATCATTGATAAGGAAATAGCAAGAAATCTGGCGCGGATGACGGAAAGAAATAAAAATGCTAAAACGGAAATGGTAAGAATAGAACACTGGGAAAAGTCTTAGTTATTTCCATATGGTATGGAATTTCGACGGATTCCACAGAAAGTAAAATAAAGCTTCTTAGACTAAGTTCATAAAATAGTAAAATAAATTAAGATAATAAAAATGTCTAATCAAGCAAAATGGGAAGATAATTTGAAGGTATGAATTTTTCAGAGATTCTTCAATGAAGTCATATTACAGGTTATTTCACAGCTTCAATTTTTCGGTCGAGAAAATTTTCTTCACAGATGCCGGATTCATATTTGATGCCATCATATACAAGTAATCATCAATCTTATCTACTAATATTCAAAATAAAAAAAAATGTTAGCCTTTAGGCATTTTACTTGTGTTTTTCTAGCAAAATTGTAAGACTTCATAAATATTTCATTTTGCACTCTCTTTTATCTCATATTTCATTCATATGAGAATGAATACAAAAATGCTATGAATGTTTTAAATTGCAGCATAGCCTTTATTTCCAAACTAAGCTGATTAAATTGAAAAATACTAATATTATATTAATCGAGATTTCTTTTTTAGAATACATAAGAGAGTCTTTTGTTTTTCTAGCATTTTATGTTTTATTCTTTTCTCTTTATTTTTTCTTCTTCATACATATATGAATTTCGATAGTAACTAAAAAAAGAGTTTTCATTTCTTTTTACATACACACGTTTCATGAATTTCGTATGTTTTGGAATATTTGTATGACTACAAAAGTGTGTTATTGCTCCTCTTTCCATCTTCCTTTTGCTCAATACTTTATGAGATGGCATTTTTAAAATAACGTATTCAAAATTTTGTCTTGCCATCTTTTTCATTTTAATTTATAAATAAATAGTTTTTCTAATAATTAATGATGGCATTCTATTATACCAAAAATATAACACTATTTTTACGATACTTTCACAGTTTCGTTGCCGTTAGGAAATAATTAATTCCTCTATCTGTTCAAAATTATTGTTCTTTACATTTAATTTCTTTGCATTTAAATTTCTGCATGCAAACAACTCACACTAATGTTATTTTTTTAAGTAAATCTAGAAAATTGTTCGTATAAATTAAAGGGGAATTAAACTTGCCAAGATAACAGGGGATTATTTTTTTTTAATTTTTTGGGATACCAGATTGAATAAATTGTTTCCAGTATAATATCTAAAAAAGTATTAATAGCAGCAATTTTCTGGCAAATTAGAATTAAATATTTAATAACCAAGAACAAAACAAATATTAGCTAAAGATTTTTTTATTGATTTTATAAATATTATGTTGAAGACTACCTTTAATTTAATAATTAATTTTGATCTAATCTTTAATTTTTTCAGTCATTTCTTGCTTCTGAGAAAATAATCTTTTTTTTAATTTACTCATTCAATTATGCTGTAAAATTTATTTCATGAGAAACCGACAATTGATCTACAAATCTTTATAAACTAAAATAAAAATTAATAGTTATTAACTTCGACTATGATAGTTTCTTTCCTTTCTTACTATACAAAAATTTTACCGAGTTTTCAAATATTCCCACATTTATTTGCCCTCATGTGAATATTCCGTCCACTCTGGTAGTTATATTTTATCTTTGTTTCCTTATAAGTTAAAGCATCCCTTTCTTCCCTAAAAGAATCGAGACTTTCATAGATAGATTACAAATCCAAGTGCTTATGCACATATTGTAAACCAGTGAATCCTAAGCTCTTTTACCATTAATTAAAGCAACATAAGTCAATATTGTGACTCTTCATAAAGTTGTTGGGTGACAAAGCAAATGGCATTCAGTCTTTACGATCCCTCTATTAGATTGAATCAATGAAATTATGATTCTAGCCTTCAATTTCTATTTCAGACAGATATTTTTACTATGTCAGCAAAATAAAAGTGGTTAATTATAATGAAAAACATTCATGAAATTATTTCTTTAACTCCCACATTAAATACAGTAGAGATTCGATTTTTCTCTGTTCTCTGCTGATTAAAGGCTATAAAATAAAATTTGTTTCCAACAGCAATTATCACTTTGAATCATCGGCCTCACCTCTTTTATTCATATTACATCGATATCATATCCCCATAGCTACCAAAACCAAAAATATAATAAGTCATTCTTTGATGGCAATTTTTTTGTCAAAAATCTTGGTAAAATTAAACTTCCCTGTTACCGGGATATTATATATTGTTTTGTATTATTCACAGGACTTTTTGTAGCAGAACAAAACAAAGCATTTCGTTTTTCTGAAATACATTTTTCTTCCAAATTTAGGAGTATTGTATAATTTGATTACAACAAGTCTAAAAAAAATAGCGAAGATAATTTTCATCTGAAATCGGCGCACCAAATTTGCGACAAAACTCGCAATAACAAATAGAGTATTTTTTACTGCATGTAATTAACACTAAATGGAAATACAATGAATATATTAAAAAATGATTATTTTTTCCATATTGCACTTTTCTTATCCGGTGTAATTACATAAAAACGCATAACTATAAGCATAATATGATGCATAATGAAACAATGTAATGTATAATCAACTTTATAAAAATTATTCTTCATCGTATTGTAATATTCTCAATTTTATATTCTAATTATTTGTACCAAAATTATTTAAATAAAAAAAACCGTAAGAGAGTGTGATTTCATTAAAAATCTCTTCGATCTTATAATTTTTATGTAATTGAATATTCAGGAAATTGTTTTTATAGTAATCTTCATGATGTATTTCTATACTATTTTTGGTTTTAATGAATAGTTTATCATTTTCTTTTTATTATACTAATCAAAACATGTTTAAAACTTTTTCCATGATATCGACATTTTAATTTCTTAGTCATTAATATATTTCATTAGTTATGATCATAAGTATAAATAAACTTAAAATTTTCATTATTTATAAAATTATGTAATGTACAATGTAACTTGTTTGAAGTCATTATTTCATTAATATATTAATTTACATTTATAGATCTAAAAATAAAAAAATTGCATTGCCACTGACAAAGATTTCAATGCTCAAATATGGAAGAAAATGGTTAAAAAGATTTATTCTTCAGAAACAATAGTAAATTAAAGCAATTTATGCCGACATTGTTAATCCTTAGAAATGATTATGCATTGAATATTATGCGCGTTTTGAACTAAATTAAATTTTCTTAAATCTTTCTCTTACATTTCATTATTTTTAATATGTATAAGATCTATTAAAAGTGAGCTGATTATTACATTTCTAATTAAATTATACAAGGTCTTTTCTTTTAACTTTCAATAGATATTTTTTAATTTTGTAAATCCTTATTTACATTTCCTTATTTCATCAAAAGTACTTTTATGTTTTTACTCCATTTCATAATCAAATCACAAATTTTAATTCTTGATCAAAAGAAGGGAATATCTGTTTTCCTAATTGATTTCCTTTTCAGCAAGTATTGTTTCTAAATATTCAAATAAACTTATTGGATTTTGTTACATTAGAGAATTGCTTTTCTTGGTATTTTCGTGCTAAACACTTATCTCCGAAGAGAGTTATAGCATCATTATGGAAGGAATGAAAATCGTTATAGAATTATGCCTGAATATATTTGAAATTTACTTTCGTACAATGATCATTCCACTTCATTATGAAATTAAATCAAATAGTGTTATTTAATACATTGTAAAAGTGTTCAAATCTACATATAGATCTGTAATTTATTCATAATAAAAGTATATAATAAAAAAAGTAAACTATTAAATCTGGTATGGATTTTTTATGCATATACTAGTAAATTAACTTTCCAAATTTACAAATATTTTAAGAAGAATAAAAATTCATTGCTAAAAATTTCTTTTAAATATTAAGTATTTTCCTTGTAGTTGATATTTCTTAAAATATTTTTTTCTGTAAGATCACTAGCGGAAATTAAATTTAAACATCAAACATCGAAATAATTTTAACTATCGATAAACAAAGTTTCACTCGCTAAGATGAAGAAAATGACAAATACACGAATTACGAATATTTATTTTTTAACACAAACATCCTTTAAGAAAAAAAGTTCACTATTTAAAGTTCTTCACAGGATTTTACGCATTGAACGAATGCCGGAGAAGAGAAAACAAAATTTGCGGTATCAGAATTTTTAAAAATCTCTTTACACGTTTACACTTTGTTATTAAAACTAATACTTTGGTTTTCGTACTACTGTAGCATCAGAATCTTTGCAACTACAATCTTTTCAACTAAACATAAAAATATCCCACAAATATTGGAACAAAAATAACGCTATTTCATTCGATATCAACAGTTTTATTTAGCCGTTGTAAGTTTCTATCAATAGTTTTTGCCACAAGCATTTTTGCTATTCATTTATTCAAAGTTGCATTTACATTTTGTTTTTTCACGAAAAAATTTACACCGTTTCTTCGTGACAGTCATGTGTTTTATTTGAGTGATTCTAGTAGTTTTAGAAACATCAGTCATGTATTGAAATGATTTATAAAGCAGGAATTTGAATCAAATTTTATTTTAGTCAATTTTTCACAACAGTTACACATTCGACTTACATTTAAAGGCTTGAAAACGAAATAATAAAATACCGGCAAATATACTTTAAAATATAATGGTTTATATGAAATTTACTTATTGTGTGATATCAAATAAAAAATAGAACAAAGAACTGGAATGATAATATATTTGTTTCTTTTATTGATGTATTATAAAAAGAGATTCAAATACCCGAAAAAAAAATTCCAATACCCGTTTTATGAAACGAAAAATAAAAGGATATAAATGTATACTACACATTTTAATGCTTAAAGAACGGAACTGTCGTGTTCAGGATTGAAAAATATTATTTTGTAATCAAAGTAATTATAGAAAAATAAAAATTATTTGTAGCTATAAACTATTTATTTTCATAAATATATTTTATTAATTTTATAAGTGTAGCTATATATTATTTATCATAGTTATGTATTATTTTTTTAATTATTTGTCTATTGTATATTATTAGGAGCACTTCCAAAATTAGGGCATTTGGTGCATAAGAAATAGTGATTCTATTTTAAATATCTTATGTATGGAATTTGTTTGGGGAACAATAGGTCATATATATATATATATATATATATATATATATATATATATATATATATATATATTCCCATGCTTTAATTTTTTCTCTCCTTTGAACCCATGTTGATATATATAGAAAGAATCTATGAAGGCATTATTCGCAAAAAAAATTTCATGTTTGTAATACTTTGATTCAAATGTCCGAAAAATAGTGTTTGTTTTGTATTTTTATATAAATATATTATGTGTTATTGAAGTCCTTTATCAAGTTTATTTGATACAAATTAAAATGTTTTCAGTGTTTCCAGAAGAAATATTTTTGTCAATAAAAGGGGAGGCTGATTTTATAACAAAAATAAAGGAATTATAAATGTTAAGACCAGATATTAGATTAATTTTATTCAATTGATTTGATAATACTTTGAATGTATCTGTAAGGTCTGTCAACTTTGACAACCCTTCTCGCCTCGCATAGCAACCCTTTTTGTGGAGATACACAAGAACACGGAGGGAAAGGGGTTTAGCGAGGCGAGAGATCAACCAGAGAGCCGATGAGAGATGGATTACAGAATGAAGGAGGAATGTTGAGGGGTGAATTCGAAGGTGAACACAACTCATTCTGGTTCTGATGAACGAAGAGAGCAGAGGTCAGAGAGAGACGGAAACGGACGAAGTGAAATCAGTTTGAGATGAAAACTGACTAAATCGAAAGAAAATGTATATTCTTGCTAAATTTCTTATTTTTGTTTTATGTGTGTGCTGTGTCCCATATCTACATGTTAATAAAAATGTGTGTGCTAAAACTGGATGTGATCACTGTCTCTACCGCTCACATAAAAGACACCCCATATCTTACAGTATCTTTCTAAATTTCTCAAGGAAAGAAAGCTCTAGACAATCAGGAAGAATGGGAGGAAAAATAAATTTATTTTTATTTATTTAAAATAATATTTACTATAAATAATTAATAAAGGAGGTATGACTAGGCAGAATTCTATAGAAAGTATTTAAATTATTATTCTCATTATTGGCCCATTATTTTTGTTGATTTCTTCAGATTCAGCATGTATTTTCATTCATAGATTTTTTACAAATTTAAATGGTTTACCTGGATTCGCTAAACATGACTTCGTAAATATTTTATATACAGAAGATAAAAATATTTAAATAAATTTCAAATATTTAAATAAAATTAATTAGAAGATTTAAATAGATTACCTATATTTAAATACATACACATACATATATTATTACGTATCATATTTACTTCTCTGCTCAACCCCAAAAATTTAATAGTATTTTCAATTTATTGACAATATAGAAAGATTATTAAAATGAATTTATTAAAGTAGATAACTGTCTTATTTTAACCTACGCAGCCATATATCTGAGATCAATTGTGAGCTGAGGTAGTGTTTCAACTTTAGAATAACTACTTTATAAAACATAAAAAAATTGTTTATTATCCTGTGAGAACATGAGGTTTTTGGTGTCAACAAAAATAAAAATTTTACTATCTGCACGATCATCTAAAAAAATCAGCTTTTAATAACAAGTTGCACATGCATTTACAAAAGCTCTGATTTTTTTTAAAAAAAGTTATTTACAACCGCAAATAAAACCTAGAAAAAATGTAATTCTGAGCACATGATTATATGAAATGAAGCAAAGTAGGAAATGTAATATTTTTTTAAACAATAAATGCGAAAAAAAAGTTTTTATTTAGATCATTTGCAAGTGCCTCATTCATTGAAGTAATTAAAATGAATAAAAATATAATTTAACTAGCACAAGCGCGAGTTGATTGGCCGTTCAAGAAATTTTGTTCTGACATGATACAATGAAATATACATAGCAGATTTCATTTTAATCTTTTTTATGTTGTTGTTTTGATACCAAAAGAAAATTATGACGGTTAATTTAATATATGCATGGCAAAATCAGATATGAAATTGAAATTTCTCTAATGAGATGCTAAACACTGCTATTTGTAGTCACTGAGAAACAACAAAATGAGGGGAATATGATTATATAAAGGGAAATCTACTCAAAAAATTGCAGCAACAAATTTTTCTAAATAATTTTTACAGCACTGTTATTAGTTTACGCGTCGCATATTTTTACCAAAGGCATCAACTCATCAACAATTTTGGAATGAATATTAGCAGAATGGAAATAATTCTAAGCAAATAATTTTTAAAAAAATATCTCTGGGTATAAAAACGGGAAAAACCAAATGGGAAAAGCATTTTACAACTTTTGAATGTTGAAAAATGCGAGAGTAACATTGATTCTCTATTAACATTCGAATCGTTCTCTTTTTGATCGATAGTCACATTAAAGGATGGAGAAATGAAGTTGCAGAAATTTTAATTTCTGCATCTTTATTATTTGTAAATAAATTTTCATTTAATGAAATAAAAAAATAACTTAATATATTTTTAACTATACCAATGACACCAATATTATATTTTAGTAATTTTCATATTAACTAATAAAATGTATTATTTTATTAATTATTATTATAATTTTCAACTAAGGTGATTTTTACTAAGCAAATTTTTTTATTTGATTTTATCTGTTTCCTTAAGAAAATGTACAATAGAATTAAAATCATCCATACATATTGAATTAATCTTGTTAAAATAGATTAAATATTATTTCAGGAATAACGTAATCGTTGATAAAATATGAAAGCAACATCAATTTTTACGTTAATTATAATTTGTTGCTATATCAACTGTTATTTGGATTATTACACATACTTGAGAACAATTTAACATATAACAATAAAAAGAAATCGACATAACAAAACGATAATTAGCTTTATATGGGATAATTATTCTTATTATTCATCAAATGGTCCCATCAAAGTAAATAAGGGGCATGAAGACATTCATGTTAAGCAGTTGTTCAGTTTTATTTTTATTGAAAGTGTTAATATCTTATCATTTCTATAACGAAGAAAATAATGTTCAGCTGTGGCTTAAATAAAATATTTATATGCATTATTGAATCAAGATGATTTACTAAAAAGGTTCTTTCGTCCAAAACCATTAATTCTCTGACAATTCAAAAGGCCATGTAAAAGATGGCGAGCAGTTAATGTCGTATTTTTAAATGCAACTCTAAACAAAAGTTACAGCTGTTAAATTTAAAATGGCAGTACTAGTCTTGTGTTTATGTTTTATAATGCCATAAACAGTTAATGTTACATGGGGCTGCAAGCAGAAAATGATTTAACGAAACATTATCTGCTTATGGAAGAGGAGCGAAGTTTATTACGTATTTTAAGCCCTACATGCGACTAAAGATGATCTAGCTAAGCCTTTATTGTAAATAAATTTATTTGTATGCTCAACACAAATTGCTTTTATGGCGGCAGTCTCCTTTTCATTCTAAGAAAGGTTTCAAAATTTGAAGATTTTATCTGAATAGTTAATGCCGTGAAGTGTTCTATTGCTGACATCGTGTCATATTTAGGAATAAGGAGAAATTTACAATTTTCTTTGCTTTTTATTTAACTCAGTCTCCGATATAATGAGGTTGAAAGGAAGTAAGCAGTTAAAGACACAAACAGTGTGACATAACGGATTGTATATGCATCCACGAATTTGTACACATTTTTTCCTGTAATAAGATAGTTTATTTGTTTAGAAGAAACCCAGAGTTGTATTCCTGAGGAAAGAACAAATTCTCCACTACTGGCTTGAACAAATTTTATAAAACAACTGGATTATACAAAATGTTTAAATTATTTTGATATAATTTGGAAGTTAAACGATACTTTTTTGGAATGAAAAGAAAAAAAGGATTTGTCTCTACATATTTTTACGCCTTTTTAAGAGCTGGACAAATATTTTCAGCAGCAGAATAAAAAATTTATGAAATATTTTAATGTATTACTCTTACGTATGAAATTTAATTGTGACTCAAAATATTTCCTAAAATACTTTAATACAACGTTTAAATGAATCCATGACTCAACTTCTTTTTTTCACAAATATGGTTTTCTGTTTTGAAATAAAATATTTAAAATGGTTTTTAAATTTGCGTCCTCTAATTTAATATCTATGGTGATCTGTATAAAGATTCAAAGCTACTCTAGAAGCTATAGGAAGCTATAGAAGTTTGGAATCTTTGACTTATTCAAATTTCATTTTTTACTTTCATTAAAATGTTTACCTCTTAAGGCTAGTATAAAAATAGTTTTAACAGAAATTAATTGAATTTATTAGATTTGAAAAGCTCTCCACAGGAAAGTTTTAATTTGATTAATATGCAAATTGAAATTGGAAAAAAAAGTTTTTAAACTTGCTTTAAAATTTAAAATTCAATAAAATGGCATGCAAGATTCGGAAGTTTTTCATTTTTCTGGACAAAATTCTAATAAAATTTATTTATGATTTTTTTAAATTTAAAGTAACCAAAAGAAATCATTCTTTTAAAGTTTTGAGTAATGAAAAGACTTTGAAATTTTAATGAACTATCTAAAACATATAATATACTTCATTGAGCGAATTCATCCATGTAATTGTATGAGATCAGGCGAATTTTGTATGCAAGCTTTCCTCTTTATAGAACTTATTTTTTAGGAATTGCCAGTCCTTCCCTTTGATCTAAGAAAATTTCAAAGGATATATAAATTTTAAAAAAATATCTTTAAAGTATAGAGTGATATTTAAAAATATATATATTCATTGTAAACATTAGATTATATAAACATGTTATAATTATAATTAATATAATTAATGTAAGATTATAAAACATAATTATATAAAGAAATACATCTAAATTTGTTAGAGTTTTATAACCTTTGAATTTCCCTATATCATTTGGAAATTCAGGGTTGAAAAATTAATGTGTACTTAAAAATACAATATATTTTACAAAATATAAAAAAATATTGTTTTAATACATAATAAAATTAATAGCAATCTAGTAAAGTAAGTAGTAAAGTAGTAATAAAATTCACAAAAATTTCTACCGCGTCGCATTTGTTATCGCAAAATAAGAAAATCGAGTTTAGGAATTAGCCAACCAACGAAAAGAAAAATTGAACAGACTTTGGCTAATAAACTAATAGGAAAACTGTTAACGAACGAATAACGAATTGATAAATAATAAATAAAGAAAAGCTGTGAAAGGCTTTGATCATTCTAATTTTAAAAAGTGTTGAAGAATTATTTATAATTAAAGTATGTATTATAATACTCAAACTGCTTCATATTGCAAAAACTGAATTCAGTCTTTAAATAATATATTATGGAAAAAAATAAAAATTGGTGATAACATTAAAAACATGAAATAACATTAAACAAATAGCCAACTTTTTGCTTTTACACAGTTTCATGTTTTTACAAATAATGTTACAAATAATGTTTTAATTACTTTACTCAACGATTGATTTATTTAAAATAATATTTATAATATTCATTAGAAAAAAAATCATTTAAAGGTTCTGAATATATAAATAAGATTCTAACATATATGAATAAATTATTATATATTATTTATAATTTATAATTAATAAAATTTATTAGTTATTATATATTAGTCATATATAATCACAAAAATATATATTATTTTTAATCTATATGATTTATATCATATATCAATATTATCAAATCAGATACATTATTTCTAATATATATGATTTATTATTTACAATCCTATTCATTAATATATTAATAAATAGGATTCTAAATATTATTAATAAGATGCAATATTTCATTTATAAGTGCTTTTATATTATTTCACAAGTTTCATGAATCCTAAAATATCCTATAGCTGTTATCAGATAATAGATTGCATTTTCTATGTGTTAATGTGAAATTATATAGGTATAAATCTATTATTTATTAATTGTAATTTAGAGCGACGTGAAAAAAAATTAAATTAATTGCATCCATCGACCGCATTCATTCCTAAGAATATTTATAAATATTTAATCAATTTGAGAGCTGTAAAACTGTTGCCGTTGGATACACAAGATTGGAAGAATATTAATAAGATTTTGATCAGATCAGCATGCCTCACATTCAATTATCTTTTCTCTAATTGAGCTTGAGGCTTATGCAGATGCATTCACTTAATTAACACATCGGACATTTTCTCAATTTTCCTCCTCTCACCATGAGCTCTGAAGAGAAAAGAATGGGAGTCTCAGAACCTGAGCTCTCACTTACCTCAATTAGCATAATGGCCCCAGAAATATTATCACCTTAATTTACTTAGTTATAATTACATAGATGGGGAGGGGGAGGACGAACCGGAGAACTTTGCTGAAGTCTTCCATCAAGATACTTAAGATCTTAGCTGTTGAAACATTACTTTTGACGAAACTCATTTTTTATGCATACTGTTTGTTTATGAATACGAAAACTTGATATGTGACACCGAATTATCAAATATTCCTTTTTAAAACATGTTATGATCTGTGATCTTTCACCCTTTGAAACAAGAGTTCTGAAATAAAATATTGAGAATAATTACTGACAAATTATTTAATTAGAAGCCGCTTAATTTATGCGTTATTTTGGTTGTTTTTATAAATTTATGTAATGAATAGAATTCATCTTTTTCTTTTAAACAAAGATTTTATCAGCTAATGAAGATGATATATTTGATCTTCCATTCAAATAAGGTAATTGTTTTGATATATAACTTTGTTATGTATCAAAATACTGCAATACAGTTGATGTAATTAATAAAACTGCAATTCTAATTACTTTAACTTTCCACTCGTTTGAAATTTAATTAATTGGTATATTCTCTCCTTATTAGTTTTCCATGGTCTATTATTTCCAGAACCTGTTTATAATTCTTCCTTATTATTTTACAAGTGACCTTATTAAAAAAACTTCTACTGTGACTTTTTTTAAACATGCTTTAAATTTTGTTTTAAAAATGCTGGATAAAAAATTAACCTAAAGACGGATTAACTTAATCTGATGTGCCATTAACTTTTTATCAAATGTTAATTTTTTAAAAAAAAGATTCATCGCATTCGACAGTTTATATTATATAAAATGTTTAAATTCCCTATAATTCATAATTTTTCTGCAATAATAAAAGTTCTTAAGCTATAAAAAATAAAATAATTAAAAGTGAATGTAGAACTCTTGAATTATTTATTAAGTATTTCACAGGGAAATATCGCTCTATATAACTTGTTATTGACAAGCAAGGGGACAATCTCCAAGCCAAGTTAGAATATAAAAATACAAAGGAAACCTGATTAAAAATAAATAAAAAAAATCTATGAAATTATCTGTGAAAAGCTCGTTTAAAATTCAAATGTATTCCAAGAAAGAAAGAAAAAATATTTACATTATAATATTATTTTCCAACATTAGAGGAACGATATCAAATAAAACCTAGTAATTAAATAAGAGGAAACTTAATATATTTGAATTTTTAGATGAAAAAAGGAAGGTTTTTTATCGTTACTAATAAAACATTTAAATTGTGCAATGTAGGGGTGAGAATAAAACAATTTTTGCTTTAAATTTGAAATAAGCTAGCTGAATATTATTAAAAGTTACTCCTATGTGGAAACTTGGAAGCGATTTCAAAAATAATTGCAGCAAAAATAGCTAACTAAAATTGTTTAGAAAATTCCAGTAGTTTCTTAGTTGAGAAAAGTGTTGGTTTGAGATATGAGAGCGATGTGCTCAGTTTTGGAATTCGCAAATTGCCTGTGGAGAGAAACTTTCTAGAAGTGTGATTCCCGAAATTAATCTTGAGAAAGCTGTACTTTCCAGAATTTTTAACAAAAGAATGCATTTTTTTGGATCTAAAGAAAATGTGAATTAAGGTAGAGAGAAAACGCTATCATACAGAATTTTGAATCCATTTTGCTCAGAAATGCAGCATTTTTATTGATTCGAGAATCATTTGCTTTTTCGTATTATTTTAAAATAAAATCAAATTGAGTTTTTTTTTAAGATTTATTATTTTTAGTATTTTTTTCATTTTTCTATTATTTACAAAAAGAAATCTGGAATTTCAATTCAAATCGTGCGAAAAAAATTATAAATTACCTTAGTTTTGTAAAAACTATTTTAATGTTTTTAGATTTAAAAAGTGTAAGATGAAACAGGACACATTTGTTAAATTTGTATTAAAATGACTTAATTTAAATTCTTTTTAAATAAATTGTTGTTAAGTTTTTAAAAACTTCACTTTTTGTAATAGAAATGATGCATTTGAATTTGAAATGGAAATTATGAATTGCACTTGTACTTAAATTAATATTCTTTCAGGGTCATTAGCGCGTTTCCCTTTAAGCGTTTGAATTTTCATTAAAATATTAGAACAAGAGTTTTTTGCAATTAATCTTAAACAAAATTATGGTCTCGCTTGGATTGTATTAAAAAGCTTATTTTAGATGTTATGTTCTTATAAATATAATCCTTAATTCATAAAATTCTGATATTTTATAGTTAACAAAATTCATTAATAAGTTACATTGAAATTAATATCTTATATAGAAATTTGTGTGGTTATAAGATAAAAAAAATATAGAAACTCTTGCTTCCTTAAAAAATAATCAAGTATATTCAAAATATTCTTTTCTTTCTTTTCAGAGCATCATCTTATTTTGAATCACTCATCATAAATTAAATCGCCTTTGAATCATTTCTAAACGTTAATTAAAATTTGGTAGCGAACAATGTGCTTGCATGGTTCGACGAATATAATTATTTTGCTAAGATTGCATTGTCCCCTTTGATGTTAGAAATTTAATTAGATACAGAAAGAACTAGGTTTTACTTGGCCACGGAACCATTTTTAATAAGATATTGATGGATTTGTGTTTACTTTAAATCATCTTCTGAAGTAAAATACTAAGGCAAAATGGTTTGCTTTCGGAGCCTGTACTTCAGAATTTTATCGGTTGGTATTTTTTGAAAACACAAGACACCTAATTTTATTTATTTTATTCTTTCTGCATTTCTGTTACTTTCTTTTCATCACTAAGTTAGGATGTATAGATTTCATTACATATTAGAACCAGTGAAAAACATTTTTTAAATAGAACTCAAAGTTTTTTTTAACAAATAGTCAATAGCAAGTGTATCGTAAATGCTTGCTGTTGCCTAATTTATTAAACCACTTAACAAAATATAATAAATTGCATTTCATACTGAATTGTTCTTGAAGCTCACTTTTGATATGACAGAATGCTTAATCTATGTCAACAAACTGTAAATCATTTCCATTTGGAAAAAAAGCTTCAAATCAGCTTGGGAATTTATCAATAACTAAAGCAATCTGAGCTTACTGCTCCCTCAACTTATGGTCACTTTCTTTGGTGTTTAAGAAATTCAATTGAAGCACAGTGGATAGAAAATAAGAACGATTTAAAAGATGCCAAAATAATAAGGTATCAAAAGTACTCTATTATGGGTTTACAAGAGAAAAGCTCTGTACATGTACATTTCTGATATATTAATGAAAAGCAAAATGTTTCATATCAATACTTTTTACCAGATATTTAAAAATTAATAATTCATGTTTTTCCTTTACATCTCTTAATTATGCATAATTACATTAGGGGAAAAATCTTCAATAAAACTTTCATTCTGCTACTAAATATGGGATAAGCATGAGATAAACTAGATTAAAATTATTTTTAATAAAATAACTAGATATTATAATACACAGGTCATATCTAAGAGATTGGAATATATTCTATATTTTTGTCTATTATTGTGGAAAAACACAGACAAATATAATAAACAGTCCCAAAATAAAACAGGTAAATAATTCATGCTAATGAATTAATCGTGTAATTAATATAAAAAAAATAACTTAAATTTTTTACCCTGAACAAAATTGGTCTGAACGAAATTTATTTTCATTTGTAAAAAGTTAATCAATAATAAAATAAATACATATGTAATTAAATCTAATTATTAAAAACTGAGAATTATGTATAAAAGCAAAATCATCAAGATTATTGAAGGATTTTATTTTAAATAAAAAAATATATAGATTTCAAAAACTGGTAGCCAAGAAATTAACACATGACTTAAATGTTAATTCGATTCTCATTTTATAGACAAATTGTGTGAATTTCTACATTAATACATCTTATTTTGTTATTTTGAAAAGAACACTTGTTTGCATTCAACTCAAAATTCCTGCATATAAGCTTGCAAAAGTAAATTTTTAGAGAAATTTTTAACTTTTACAAATTTATCTTACATAAGCGGATGTAAAAATCTTTAACTGAAAAATATTCTATCAACATTTTGAAGATATGGTGCAATCACCGCGCATGATATATATATATATATGCAGAGTATTTCTGGAATCTGAAATATTTAGCTACATTCTAAGGCATTATGCATTATTAAAAATGCATGTTCCGAAGGCATTAGTGCGGATCAAGATGCATTTTCAAGAAAGATATCCTGGTGGAATGCAATATCTACGTCCCTGAGCACAAACACAAAAGTGCTTAGAGTGCTGTTATCCCGTGAGAAAGGCATGGTTGCCTGCTAATTAGCACACATTAGCAGAGGTCGTAAATTCTCGATGTCCACCAGTTAGTTTGTAGAGGTGGAATTAAGCACTAATCAGACACAGAGGGCATTTAAATGACGTATTTAGGCATCTGCCTTTGGGATCAAGTTTAAAAGTAGAAATAGAAAAATTAACATAAAGTTGAGGATTTAAAGATATTTCGTCGATTCCTGAGATATTCATAATTCTATAATTTTAAAAAAATTCAATTATAAGAGAAATACTTTATTCATAGGAAATTATTTGATTCCAAATTATCGCAGGATTTTATAAATTTAAAATGTTTTCATTGTAAGATGAAATAACTATAAATTTAGATATTAATAAATTGTCTTAAAAATGCAAGAAGCTTTTTTTTTTAAATGTTTTTAATCAAGTAAATACTTTTTTATATCTGAAAATATAATGGCAGTAAATGATAACAATTTATTTATATGATATATTTATCCCTTGAATATTACTAGGCAAATATATCAAATGCGAATTTTAATTTTTTACAAATGTCTTGTTATTTTTTTTAAAAAAATTATCGGTTAATTCTGATGTAGTTTAAAATGAAAAGTTTGTAACTTAATACTTTATTAAGCGTTTCTTTACTTTTGGTCCACTATCGAAAAAATAAGTTTTGTCTAAAAATATACAATTTATATCAATTCAACAGAATAGTAAATAATCACTAGTTGAAAACAAATTGGCAATTTCCAGCATGCATGAGTTTTGATCTTTTTTTAAAAATCAAATTATTGCTGTCTTTCGATCTTAAAGACAGTAGTAATCGATTATATAATACACAAAATCGTAACTTGCATTTCTTATTAAAGCAGAAATATTTGCGAGAATTTTAAAGTTCTGAAGAAATCATTTTTATTCGATAGATGGAACAGAAAGTTTAGAATAATTCTGAGTAAATTGCTTTTTGAAAACAAATTTGTAAGACAATATGTTTATTTCGGTAATTTAAGTCATCAGAGAGATGTAATATATTCGGAGAATATATTTTGGTAAACACATTTGGAAACCAGGCACAGATGTTTCCTTTTCCCAAAGAAAAGGAAAATAAAAGTAATTCCTGAAAAAAATTCGCAAATTTTCATTTTTCTAAACTTATGATAAAGCATAAAAATTCAGTTTGAAAGCCTATAAAAAATTTACATTCTTAGTAAAAAGATTGATATTGCCATAATTTCAAGAATGATCATATTCATATTACTATAGTTGAAAAATCTCAATCAAATGTTTATTTTCATTTATTCCATAATGCATTAAAACATTGATTATATTCTGAAATATTTATTGAAAATTTTTACAAAATGTCTCTAAGAAAACTTCAATATGCAACGTGTTCCTTTTTTCATAACCTGAGTATGAATGTTTTAATTCTTTTTAATTACGGAATAAAATTGCTTTTCATCGGGATTTTAGGTTAGCTTTATTAACATTCCATTTTTTGAGCAACATAAGGGCTATTTTAGGACGTTCCTAATAATGCTGAATCACTAGCAGATGGCGAGGACGAGTTAGGATTCCTCTATCCAAGTTTTCACACCATACTTGTGGAAGAAATAAAGGAAACTGAAGGATTTCACATTCAGCAGACCCCTTTACCCGGTGGTTTTTCTGTAGAATCTGGTCTCGAACCTGAAGCCCGCCGATACTAAAGCCGAGTCCTTTCTAACAGGTCGTCACAACCATCCTTTTCCTCATGGAAATCTTTCAAACGTTAGTACTTTTGGACGCTTAAGTAATATTTTAAATGCTTTAAGTCAAGTGTTTTGTCATATTTTCATATCTATAACCTAAATTTTAATAATTTAGAATATTAATTACATTAGGAGGTTCTCAAATACATTATTATCTATTAAGTATGAATTGTACCTATTTCTATAGTATTTAAAACAAGAGCAATTTCTTACAAGATTAATTACTTTATAAAAAATTTTCTTAACAAAACATTGTTTTTAATTTCCATAAATTAAAATATTTTAATTTATGGAAAATCAAATTCTTCTCTAAGAATTTAGAAACTAGGCAAATTTTCTATGCTGAAAGCAAATTTGAAAATTTAAAAAAATATTTTAAATCTCATCCGTTTTAAAAACGAGGCGTTTTAATAACTTCATTGAGGGAACAGAGAAAGGAAAAAAATTACCAAAGAAGCAAAAGCATATCAAAACTAATCCTAATAACTATCAAAGAAGTTAATTCGGCTCGTGAGTTATTGCATAATTTCTGACTGAAAATGAAGGAAAGGTGTGGTGTTTCCTTCGGTTGCAGTTAACTCTCCAAACACGTACTATGCAGCAAACCCATGGGAATATCATCTCGTCTTCTAATTAACAGTAATTTGAAAAGATCGTTAACATAATGCGTAAACGAGGTCCCTTACGAAGAGCAGAAATAGAAGCCAGTTCAGAGATGTAGACTTAGCATTTAGTATCGTCAATTAGCGTTTTACTGCTGCCTTGTTTTGTACTTATTTGGGGCAGATTAATCAATGAAGCTGCTGTTTAAATGATTTGAACTTTAGAATTCACACATTTACATTTTTAATCAGAAATGAAAGTGCATCGTGCATATCGAAGGAAATATTCCATCCATCGTTTTGACTTAAAATTCTAAAAGATAAAATTAATGACGTATCGAGTTTAAAATGAAATACATAAGTACGGATTTCCTTTCTCTTTATTTATATGTTCTCTGAAAACTTAAATAATACATAATTTTAAGCTTAATTAACTCTTTAACAGTTGAAACTATGCCTGAGATTAAGGATTTATAATTTCCTTTAGAAAATGATTCAATAATTTATAATTGGCAATTCATTCTTAATTTTGGAAATCATGGATTTATTTTCATAATGATGCCCTATAAAAATTATTATTTTTAAACAACTTCTCATCTTCCAGATTTTGCATCTAATTACAAAATTTCTATTTGCTGACAATAGTCTATTTGTTATGAATTATATTTAGTTTTTTTTAACCCCAGGAAACGCTAAGCCGTTAAAAAAATTTATCTTCATTTCCTTTATCAATATAATAAAAATTATTGAAAATCTTTTATATTTAAATAATTTAAATACATAATTGGAGCACCTTCCTGGAATCTTTTAAAAAATATCAAACTCGTGCAGAAGCGTTACAAAAAAGCGTTTTTACACTATTAATTATTAAACTATTAAGGGAATGGTAGCCAATAATTTAGTTATTACTGTTACATAAAACCTAAAAAAATATATTCATACTAAATCAAAGGAGTATTGAGGCTTCGAAATTTTGAAAAACAATTCGCTTGAAATTAAAAATATAAGCATCCGATCATTTTTCAGGAAACAAATTTAATTTTCAAAAGATAAGAGTTTAATTTAATATCCCTGATAAACAGTTTTGCCTTTGGAGGGTAACATTCAGGCAATTAATGTGACTCATTCATACGAGAAAGAGTTTGAAATATACCACGTGTTTCTTCGTCAAAATAATTATTTAAGAACGAAATAGGAGGCAATTACATTCATTGAATTAATATTGAATTCAATCAGAACAAAATTTGCGTTAATTAAAGGAAATCCATTAATATCCGGCGTGGAAGTGACTTCCTGCTATCAATTTCCTTTACATAAATTGGAAGTACTATTTTCCATCTAGCAAATGCTCAAATTTCACAAGAAAAGCCAAAAATATTCGACATTGATTATACCCCATTTGTTAAAGCAAGGATATATGAGATAAAATAAAATAAGTCCTTTAGATTTAATTAATAAACGATATCCTGTCCCATTATGCCACACTATGACGCCTTTCTCCTCTGAATGGTGAATAAATACTTGCCATGGTATGTACGGGAAAGAATGAATGTAATTTTAATTCCTTTAATGTTTGTCATTATATCAACACTGATATTTTTTATATCAATGTCAGACAATTACTATAGGAAATTTATTTATTGACGAACCAATTATGCTCAGATGTTGATGTCAGTAAGATAAAAAAATAAATTTATTGCATTCTTCTAATATTTTTTAAAAAATTTTAATTGAAGAAATAAAAAAATTCTTCACTATACTATTTTAAATTAGGTTTCTCAAAACAATAACATACTATTAGTTTAATTTAAAGCCTTCAATTATAAAAAATGATTATATTCTGATAATGTAACACGGGTACAATTTCTGTGAATCTTCTCAAGATGTAATAAAAAAGTTTACAGAAATAGCAACATAATTCAATCTATACATTTCAGAAATGGCACTTTCATCTCCATTCTAGATTAAACTTATGAACACACATTCTTAAGTATAAAATAACTCAAATTTGTTTATACGTCTCCTTATAAATATATACACATATAAATACACTTTAGTACTATTAAATGAATTAATGAACTTTATGATGAAAGAATTAAAATTTTGACGAATAGAGCAATTTTTTATTCATGAAAATTATAGCAAACTAGAGTTGCAATAAAATGCCTTGACTAATTATATTTGAAATATTACTGTTAAAAGTTATTAATTTCATCGATTTATTTAATTGTTAAACTTAAAATTCCGGAATTAAAATGGTTTTTGATATTAGAAGATACAAAACACTTGCGATATATCAAATCAACAGTTACTAACCTTAAATAATAAAAGAACATTGGATTGGCAGTATTAAATGGCTTCTTAACAGCAGAAAATAAATCTCAAATCACTATTGTTCTAACATATAAAGTGACTAACTTGACGAGGAAAATTATTCGATTTTTATTCGAAGTACCAAAAACAGCCGATTTATTATATTCATATTTTTCAAGTATTTTTATGCGTCAATATTGAGAAATTATATCTCTAATTGTCTTCAAAGAAACTTAATTAGCAATAAGCGAATAAAACATTGGAGAGTTTGTTGACAATTTCGGGAATCTTGGGAAGATTACTTTCTTACTTTACATGATCTTACAAAATATACCTAAGGCAAATAAAAAGTGGCAAAAAAGGGCCCACAACATGTGAACAGAATGTACTGTTCCCCTGTGAATTTTAACATGTTTCTCATCTTTTCATGGCAAATAATCAACATTAAATTTAATTTTTTTTAAACTTAATGGTTTCTAGGAAAGTATATTTTGCACCTTTAAAAGGTTAATAACATAAAATTTGGTAAAATGCAATATATTTTTAACACTTTTGTTTAATTGCTAATAAAATATAAACAAGTAAAATAAAAACATTTTTTTAAAAATCAATTCCTACTTTGGATATTAGGAAAAATTTAGGAAGTTAAGAAATTTTTTATTTTAGTTACTTTTTTATTAAATAATTATAATTGTTGTTCTCTTGTTCCGCTTTACAACGAAAGGAAGGGTTGCAGTAGCTCCTGATGGTATGAACCTCTGAGCACCCCAAAAGCAATTACCTTTGACTCAGTACCCCCAATTGGTATAACTCCAGAACATAGAGAACTTTGCGACCAGGTTCGAACTCGCAGCACAAGGGAAACAAATCCAATGCCCAACCAACCAGGCTATCCCAATCTAACAATTACCACAACTATAAAGAACTACTTTAAAGGCGATAAAATTTGTTTTTAATTAATTAATAAAAAATTAAGGAATTAATATTTGAAAAACTGTATTAACATCAAATGTCATCTACTAAACGTTTTAAAAAATGTGCTTGAACTTGTGTGGACGAATAAAAAGTATTTTATTAACGATTGAAAATTTGAACTATATATATAT
>JAOUZG010031916.1:4060346-4070427 GCA_026289955.1 Argiope argentata | reverse complement strand
TATATATATATATATATATATATATATATATATATATATATATATAGTGTGCGTGTGTGTGTGCGCGCGCTAATAGTAGGGTTGAAAAAGAGGAAGGAATTCGAAAAAGATTTGAATGGTCCATTAAACGATTAAAATATGTCCTCCTGTCTTTTTAATCATTTTGAAAGAGTGCATTATTCTCAAATTAAATATGCGACACTTGTTATGCTTATGAATTTAAAATATAAATTATCGAATAATTTCATTTTATTTAAAATATTAAATTTTGATTATTTATATATTAATGCTCTAGCAAAAATCATATATTATTTTTATACATATCTATTAGTGCTTTATTTTCAATTTAGCGTGCCTATTATTAAAAATTAATTAGTATTTTCCTTTTCTCGCAAATACTCCTTATAAAAATATACTCCTAGCAGTAACATACTCCTTAATAAAAAAATCTTTTGATAACTAATTCATTTCATATTTTGCTCCAGTAAGCTTTTGACGCTTCAGTTCACGCATTAGCAAACTGAAATCTCAACATGTTGCACTATGTCTCTCTGCTAAAATAACGAGGATAGAATGACTTATCCAGTCATCGAAACAACACTTTAATCTGTAGAAATTGGAATGATCCATAGCTACGATTTGGCGTTAGGTCCAAACTATCCGATTAGACAGCAGCTGGACCTTCGTGTCCGACTGAGTAAACCGCCTGCTGCAGTGTCTGAGTTTGTACAATTTTCGTACTAACGACCAGAGACAATTTAAATCGACGAATGAGACTCAATTATTGAAAACATATCGAACCCGTCCGAAATGTCTCCCTACTGTAACAATTGCGTTTCTCATGAATTTTAAATTATTTAATCTTTCCTGACAACTGTCTTCACTAGATAACTGCTGCACCACATTTCTTGGCGCATGAGATTATGGATTGGTTATGCATGCGATAGCTGATAAATATGCATAACTGATATACTTCATAAGATATTAAACACCGTGACATGGTTTATTCGTGTGATTTATGGTAAATGGGGTTGGAACATTTTACATTCAAATAAGGATCTTTCGGACTGCATCGGCTGTATACTCTCAAATGATTTTAGCTGATAAAAGTTACTTAGACAATATAATTTATGCAGCAAGGGAATTTGAAATATTTCATTAAGTTCATTATTAAGCAGGTTAAGTAAATGAGCGGCAGAAATTCAATATCTGTATGAATTACTAAAAAAATACTACAAAATTTAATTCATAAAATATATTAAAATAATTTTTTTGACAATTTATAATTTGCTTTTAAATAAGGTGTCAGTTTCTACAATAATGAAAATAAATCTGCGCAAACTATCTTAATTAAGTCATACGAAATTAAATAAACTCAACTCTCAGATTTTAAAGAGAATTTTCCATAAAAGATAGTTTACTTAACTAGCGCCACGTAATTAGAAAAGTTTATATTTCATGGTAACTAAATCAAATTGCAGAGCCTTTACCTACTTGCAAGACGAAAAAGCATAGATTTACCTTAATCTTATCTCTATTGTTGCTTTTAGCTTTATATATTCTTATTGACGATGATTATTATTATGGCTTTGAGTGTGAATTAATTAACACATAGTTTTGAGTGTTTATATATTAATATTACAGTTTTTTTATATTTATATATTATCATAATTTTGAATGCTAATTAATGTACTATTATCATTTTGAGGATTAATTATTACAGCTTTTAATTTGACTTAATTATTAGTTGAACAAGTACACTCTTTGGGCGAAGCCTACTTGCGAATTATATAAATAAGGACTTTGGCACCATTTTGGAAGTAAAGCATATAAGTTATTCCTCAACTAGTAGTAACTTTACTCCCAATTACATAAATGTTGCAAAAAAGTTGAAATACACTTTTAAAGAAATGTTTACTAATTAAGAATCGTATGAAACATGCATACGTTAAAAGTTTAAATTTAGTATTTATATCTAATTGTTAATGTTATAGCATTTATTTTTTACCAAGAATAATGAGCAAATTTGTACAATAAACATTTCTTATCCCCCTTATTATTTTTTACAAAAAAAAATTGTTACCATATTTAAATCAATATTTTAACACACATTTTTTTCTTACAATTTTTTATAACACATTTTCTTGATCAGTATATTAATTTAAATATATTCAAATGATGTAGGTATTGTTTGATGAAAATTAATGAATATTTTATTTATTGGACACTATTTTTCTATTCTGCTAATGTTAAAAATCTCTGAATACGAAAAAAAACTGAAAAATTTGTAAATGTTGGGATATCTTAGATAAACATTAAAGTAGTTAGAATTTTGCCAAAAATATATTCTTATCTAAGTAATTATCTATTTTATCCTTCCTGGAAGAAAAATAATTTCATTCCTCTAAAAAAGAAAATAATCCAAAATCTTGTTATAAATATTACTTGATAATGTTATTAATATATATTGATTGGAAAAAGATGATTACATTATAACTTTTTAAATTTTCCCACTTGCAAAATAATTTGATTTACATGAAGAAAAAAATGCTTTTGAGTATTAATCAAATATTTCATTTACTGTTGCTATTTTTAAATATTATGATCTAACGGATAAACACGTAAATGTTATTCATATATCACCATCTGCAAAAGATGCACTACAAATACTCCAAGGACTCTACCAGTAAGAGCCTTTGAAATAGTTTCAAGAGCATTTTGCCTATCTCTCAGAGCCTTATTCGTCTCAATTTCTGGAAGCAAAAAATATTCAATCCTCACCCTATTTTGCTCAGCTTGAATGACATGACTCGAAGTCAAATGTTCGAATATGTCATCAACACCCAGTCTATTTTCGTTCTCCCATCTCAGACAAAAGCGTCTTCAGAAACCCTGAAATCGAAATCTCTCGTAGCATTTTTCCTCCCGTGATTTATGCCATTTCATTCCAGTTCTCATCCATCTGTTAGAAAATTGACACTTCATTGCATAACAGTATCAGAAAAAAAAATTCGCTGAATCCCTTTTCTGTCCCAAACGCAGTTTTTGTTTTTATTTACTTATTTCACAACTTTGTGCAGAATGCATGATTCCTTCTTGATTTTTTTTCTCTTCGCAGTTTCATTTTGGAAGCGCCATTCGATAAAAGATTTACCGATTTTGTTCAAAAGCGAATCGGCACATATCGTTTTGAGATAGAGTATCGGATTCACGTTAAGACTACATCGGAAAAGAAACAAAAACAAGCAGTAAACAAGGCAATCCAAATAGAATGGTCACATGATAATTGATGACGTCGTTTAAGTCTGTCCCGCGCTGAAAGCGGTTCAAAGAAACACGGGGAGTGCCAGTCGATATTGTGAGCTGTTAAAACGATGACCAGATAAACCAATATACCATTGTCGACTGTTTTCTCATTTGTAAACTTAATGTCTAAATGACTATAGCTGTAGTGCAGAACGCATGCGAAAGCCCACTAACTCAACACCATCCATTTCTAGTCAAGTTATTGATTGCATGCAATGAGAAGAAATACACCAGCCTTCTGAGTCTGCTAAATGTGCAGTGGTTTAAAAATACATATACAGAATTGAAATATATTTGCATTGTTTGACAATTTTGATGTCTAGTCGAATGTTTGTAAATTGTTTAAGGTTTGTTAAATTTTGACAAATTGTAAGAAATGTTTAAGGAGATCTTGTGACATTAAATGCTTTCTATTTAGAATTTTGTTTAAAGTAAAAAACATTCTGGGAGGGAAATATTGATATATTTTATGATTGATGGATGTATGAGACAGCATTCTTGGAAATCATGCACAAGAATGGCTCTAAATAACAAAGATTCAATATAGTCCAATGTTTAATACATACATATGTATAAAAGTCTGGATAAATCAGAAATGATAGGGATATTTGAATATAGGGACATTTGTTCCTATGAAAAATGTTCTGTTTTGTTTTCGTATAAATTATTGAATATTCTCGAATATTGATTGGTTTACAGTAAAAATTGTTTCGTATATACATTAGTACAAGGAGATTGAATTTTCCTTTTTTACCATGCATTTTTTATTTTCTTACACTTATGAATCTAAGTAAATATGATTCTGATTTTTGAAAACTAAACTTGAAAACATTTTCGAAAATAATTTCGAAATCTATATTTGAGAAAATATTATTACTTAAAATACTTCACTTTCAATTTATAGTTCTGGTATTATTGTTAAGAAAATATTTGCATTTGCAGAGAATTATTTAGATTCCTCTGAATCTGATTACTATTTTTTATTCACAAATGGCTACATCATTATTTTTCAATAAGTCATCAGTTCATTTGTTATGATAGCAATATTCAAAGGATGAAGAAATATCCCCTGTAAATGCGTCATTGAAATATAAACAAAAATATTTTTCAAAATTAAATTCATTCAAATAAGAAGGCGAATAAGAATAAATTTTAAATATTTTTCTTATTCCACCAAAAATTTATATATATAATTTTTTTTTGTTTCACACTTCTTTAATATTTAGAGAACATTTAATTAGTTTGATAAATGTATACATACTATAAAAACTGATAAACAAAATTGATTTTTGAAAATTATTAAAAAATGGCCTTGCATTTTCTTTCTCATATTGATTTAAATAAAAACGAGAGTGCCAACATTTTAAAAACTGTGCTAAAATTAACCCTTTAAATAGCAAAAAAATTAATTAATCAAATATAATTATAAAATAAATCGTCATTAATAAAATAAATATTTATAGACAAAGATAAATTGTTGAGTTATATAAAAAGTAAGGTTTTAGGCTTTAGATATTTATGATATAACGTACAAATAAAGCAACCATTATTCGCAAAAAAAAGTCAACATTATAAGGAAACCTTTCCTTTTTTAGCATTCCGATACGTGAATATATTTTATAGATATCAATTGCCGGTGATACGTGGACGATTTACTCAAATCCGAAAACGAACTACTAAATTGAAATAATTTTCACCCGAATATATATTGCAAAAGGAATAAAATTTTACATTTTATGAAGTATTATTTTAAAGCTTTTTTTTCTATTATGCTACTGTAAGCTTTTTTTATACCAAAGCTGATATATGCATCAAAAACAGAAATGAACGAATAAAAAACGTTAAAAATAATCGATAGTGTGCATGAATCTCCAAAGAATTATATCTTTGCCTTAACGCTGTCTATATATAAATTTGTGATTTATTGCACCCATTTTTCACATTTAATGCATGCAGTTTCTAAAAAAATCTAGATAGAAAATAGAATAACGTTTTCACTTAAGAAATGGAAACGCCAACTGTAATTTATTTTTTCTGGAGAATTTGGCACAAGTATTATTACAGAATCAATCCATCCATTATCTTTATTACGAAATAGTTGATAGTTTTATATTTTTATAATTAATGTTACAGGAAATGAGATAATAAAATATTCATAAAAAATCATTATAGAATGATTATTAAAATTATTTTGTGCCGAATGAATCATCATGATAAATTAGTTTTTTTCACATCTTAAAAAATATATTTTATCCTTTAAAAAGGTTTTTAGATGAAATAACGTTTTTTTTTTCAATATACAGGAAAGTGTATAAATAAAACTATACATTTTGATATTTAAACTTATTAAAAAGAAACGCGGTCATTGTTTTGTTCTAAAAAAGAAAACTTAATTGTAGTAATTGATTTTTCAAATATTTTTGAAGACAAATAACAATTGGAGAATTTGGCCTACATTTCTAGAACCTACATTTCTAAGGAAAATTTAATGTATAGCATAAGATAATTAAGAATTATTTTGTTTTGAAATAAAAAAAGATGTTAAATTAACGAGATAACGCTTAGCATTAGTATACAAAAGTATATCAAAAGTGATATTTTTTAACTCATTTAACAAATCCTTACTTTTAATAAGTTAATACACTGAAGACTTAAGTTCCAAGCAGCATCGCGTGACTGGAAAGAATGTACATATTGATGCGAAACTACTACATGGCATGCAAGGCAAAATAAATGTTACGGCTAATTTGATTTTGGGCTTGAATGACTTTAAGTTAATTTAGAAGATAATTAATGAATACATCTGGTTAAATCCAGCAGATTTTTCATATTTTTTAAATATAATTTCCAGCTACATTTCTTCTGAATACTTTCTTTTAAAAATTCTTGAGACTGTAATTTTAAAAATAAAAGAATGGAACTGAACAATAATTACAGTTTTAAGAAATATAATTATTAGTCTTAAGAAATTCCATTAGATATTACTATATTTATTATAATACATAAATATTCAATATTAACCTATATTATAAATATTAATCATATACTTTATTCAGTATATCGATAATATTGATTAATTAAGAAAGCCACTTTAGTTTTTAACTAGTTTAACATGCAAAACATTGCTTTTATGAGACTTGTTTCAGATTACTAAAGCGAATTTTAAAAATATATACCTAATTTTACAATTTTTTGAAGCAGAGCAAAAAAAAAAAAAATATTATAATAGATTTTCATTATTCACTGGGAAAAAATTATTCCTGCAAGAATTATTCAATAGAATGTTTTTTTGCAGTTATCAAATTAATTTCTCTTAAAAAGCAAAAATAACTAATGAAAATGTAGCTTTGCAGCTTACTTTTCCTTTTCCTTTTTATAAAAATAATTTCATATGAAATAAATTTATTTTAATTTGAATATGGTTTTTTTAGCTATACATTATATATATATATATATATATATATATATACTGAAGTGACAAAAGTCATGGAATAGCAATATGCAAATATACAAATGGCAGTAGTATTGCAACGAAAAAGTATAAATGCGCAGTTCGTTTTCCATAGCTTTCATTTGTGTTCAAGTTATTAATGTGAAAAGGTTTTTCGTGATTTATGGCGGCACGACGAGAATTAACAGACTTTTAACGTGGAATGTTAGTTTGAGCTAGACGCATGGGTAATTTCATTGCGGATATCGTTAGTGAATTCAACATTCCGAGATCCGCAGTATCAAGAGTGTGCCGAGAGTATGACATTTCAGGCATTCCGTCCCATCATGGACATGGCAGTGGGCAACCACCTGCACTTAACGACCGAGACCGCCGACGTCTGTGTAGAATGGTCAATGTTAATAGACACGCAACACTTCATCAAATAACTGCAGGTATCAATATGGGACGTACGAGAGACGTGTCCGATAGGACTGTGTGGCTATGACAGCAGAAGACCGACTCGAGTGCCTTTACTGACAGCACGACATCGCCTGCAACGACTCTCCTGCTGTCGTGAGCATATAAACTGGTCCCTAGACCAGCGGAAAACCGTGGCTTGGTCAGATGAGTCACGATTTCAGTTGTTACGAGCTGATTGTAGAGTTCGAGTGTGGTGCAGACCCCACGAAGCCATGGACCCAAACTGTCAGCAAGGCACTGTTCAAGCTGGTGGTGGCTGCATAATAGTTTTTACATGGTATGGACTCGGTACTCTGGTGGAACAGAACCGATAATTGACTGGAAATGGTTATGTTCAGCTGCTTGCAGATCACTTGCAGCCATTCATGGACTTCACGTACTCACAAACGATGGGATTTTTATGGATGACAATGCGCCATGTAACCGGGCCAGAACTGTTCACGATTGGTTTAAAGAACATTCCGGACAATTCCAGCGTATGATCTGGCCACTTAGATCGCCCGATATGAATACCATCGAGCATTTATGGGACATTATCGAAAGGTCCGTTCTTGTCCAAATTCCTGCACCATCAACACTTTCACAATTATGGACGTCTATACAAACAGCATGGCTCAATATTCCTGCAGAGGACTTCCAACGACTTGTGGACTCCCTGACGCGTCGAGTTGTTGCACTTCTCTGGGCAAAAGGAGGACTGACACGATATTAACAGTCATCCCATGACCTTTGTCACTTCAGTGTATATATATATATATATGTGGAATTTACGTTTGAAGCAATGTAATTATACCACTATAAATAATTATTAGATTTTAGCACTTGTGGGCATGTGTACACTATAAGTTTCATAACAATTATTTACGTTGAATGGCACCATTTTTTCAAAAAAATATTTGTTAATGGTAAATCCTAAAACCGTAGAATGTAAAAACTTTTAATATTTCTGGGAAAAAGTATTAATTTTTATATCAATGATAACTTAAAGAATAATTAACAACATTGAATTTATGAGTAAAAATATTTTATCAACGCTTTATATTTTCAAATCAGCAATAACCATGGAAATAATTAAAATCTCTAATTTTTAGGAATTTTTTGAAGTAGAAGAGAATGAAACTAAGAAATGTGAATGGTCTGCTAAAATAACATAGTAATTCAAAATTCTAACAACTTTAACAAATAAAATTTGGTACATTTATTTAGCATCTAAATACTAGATATATATCGACTTTTGAACGACGTATGCCCAAGGGTTGATCTTCTGTCTACATTATTTTTTAAAAATATGTAAACTAAGTAATTCAAATATACAGTTAATGAAATGTATGAGTTTTGGAATGTTATCTTGTAATCTTATTTGTAGTTTCATCAAATGTTGGTTCTGGTTCACGGACTAATAGCGTCTAAAATAATTTCCCACTTTTCGGCATTTCGTATTCACGGTTTTTTCAAAAATTAATCTCCATTGATCACGTGCTATTAGGCTCTTTCACACTATTTTTCGCTAATTGCATGCTTTTAATAATACACAAATGCAATTATTAGAAGATATGTGAGAATCTTTCAGTGGGATCACATGAGTTAGTTTTATTTGTACTGTTTAGTTCAAAGTTACATGAAAATTTGAACCTATTTCTTAATCACTATAATTTGGGCCATTCAATTATTTTGTTCACTTTATTGTCATCGATGGTGCATTTGACGTTTCATTTATTTATTTTTCAATTTTGTTATTGAGAATACTACAGATTGGTAAAAAGACAAAGAATTTCAATTTTAAACACACAAATTTGGAGCATTAAACAAGCCCTTGTATATTGAATAATTATGCATCGAATTACTTTTCTGATTGGAAAGGATTAATAGATTGTCATTTGAAATAAAATAAAAACTAAATATATAACTAAAAAAAATAATTTTCAGCCCTTATACCACCACTGTGATTGCTATAAAATAAAAATTATCTCGGAATCATTGCTGAAAAGTAGGGTAACTACTTGGTTTGGTATAATAAAACTAGCATCTCATTTTTTAACCACGCAGACTATTTTAGATTCAAAATTTTTCATTGATCATAAGTTAACTGAAATTCAAATTCTGCTTGTCATTTTTTCTCTAGGAACTTTTCCTTTTTTCTGACATGAAGACGTTTTAAATCGAGAATTCCATCTTGCATTAGGAATCGGATCTCAATCTTTTATAGAGAATTTTATACTCTTTCAAAACAGGGAGTAACATTTTGAATTATTCTAATTTAAAAAGAAAGTTTTTTATGAATACGAAGGCATCCATTTTAAATCATAAGTAAGAAAATCAGGAGTTCCTTTTCAGTCAAGAAGAAGAATATTGAAAATATTTCAGGTATTCGAAGAAATAATTTAAAAATTATTATTTTTTAATTTCTATTGATGTGCTAGATAAAAATAAATTATAGAAACTTTATGCCGTTCTTTTATAAAATTTATTTCTTTTTACTATCTCTTAATTTATAATATACGGCATCTGTAGCAAGGTCCTTAAATTAATTATTCACACAATTCTTAAGAGTAATAAAGCATTTGTTCTGGAAATTGAATTTGAATGAATGGGGAATTTCTTCTCATTCTAAATAATCGCATCGATGTAAATCAATAAAATCTTTTTAAAAAGGTTCCCAAGAAAAATATTCAATACTGATATTATAATGTAATGATACCATCAATTAGATTTATGGAAGATTAGAATATTAATTTATATTATTAAAGAAATTGCATAAATTTTCTATCAGCTATTATCTTAACCGAAAAATAATTTTACCAAAACATGCATTTTTGATATTGTTGTTGTGTTGTGTCAAATGGCACTTGTCATGGACAAGCC
>JAOUZG010031916.1:4009004-4034621 GCA_026289955.1 Argiope argentata | reverse complement strand
ATATATATATATATATATTCATTAAATTCTCCAGAAATAGATTTTTTTTTTCTAAAAATTTTGTCTGAATATCTTCAACTTGAAAAAGAATTTATATATTGATAAAATAAAATCCTCAAAATATAAAACAGAATAATATAAAGCAACAGAATAATAATTTATATTTAGTCATTCAATATTTTTCTTGAGAAAGACAGTTAGATCAGGATCAATATCAGAAAAAAAATGTTATTCTATTTTTTACTAAAATATGAAATTAAAGACAATATATTTTATGAATTGAATGACTGAAATAATAATAGTCTAATGCGGATATTACTTACTTTAGTACAGCAAAAAAAAACATTGATATAGTAGTACAGTGTTACTGATTTGTTTATTTTAAAACATGTTTATTATGTTTACTTTATAATGCAATATATTTATTTTAAAAGAAAGTTATTTCAAAGAAACCAAAAATAAGAATATTTATATAGTATAATCGACATTAGTATGTAAATAAAATATAAGAAAATCAATTCTAAAAAGACACTGAAAATTGGTATTTTTACCAGTCTAATCTAATGAACTAAATAATAAAATTTCAGTTATTTAAAAATTGTTAATCTCATTATTATAAAGTATAAAATAAAAATTATTTCTAAAGTATAAAATAAGTATAAATACATCAGCTATCCATTCAAAGTTTTCAAAGTATTTTGAAATTCTCCACTTATGCACTTCTAAACTATATATTTATTTTTCTAATAAAGATGTGTCGTGTATAAATTTTTCAAAACTTGTTTTTCTAATTTTCGTTTAAAATATTTACGTCGTCAACAAATATTCAGAGAATAATTTATTATCTGAGTAAGTAAATCACATAGGCGATTTTTTTCTTAAAAAGACTGATCGTATTTTGTACCATCTTTTTTCTTATGTCTTTTTGAAAAATCATATTTCAATACATTTAGAATATTTTAAAGCATGCAACACAGGTAGAAACTGTTTGGCAAACTTAACAGATTAAAAATTAGAAAAAGTCCTAAAAATAAATCAACTGCTTCAAGTAAAATACGCCTTTGAAGATTTTTTTTTTGTGTGTGTGTGTAGCTCTTGGAGCAAGACTTTTACTAGTTAAATTATGACATCCGTTCCCTTGACTTACAAATGAATAATCTTATTAGCATACCCATCTCATCTATTTTCGTTCCAGAAAAAAATATCCATCTGGGCGTTTGGTCGTTTTTCTACTAATTTTCTAAAAATAAGAGATAAGTTTCTTCTTCGCCTTTCAAAGTTACTTCAGTTGAAATTTTTCTTCTCGTTGATACGTTTTAACGAGAAAAACTCATCAAAAATATTATATTTCTCATTTGGCTGCCTCCAGAATCTATGCCTGATATTTTTTTCTTTTTTTTTTTTTGTAAACTGTACACTTTTTATTTAAAAGTAATTAATAATATATTATTATTGCTTCCTTAAGATCTTAACTTAATGTGCTTAAGACTTTCTTTTCTTTCCTAGCGTCATGTTTCAAAATGTTATACTTATCATTAAAAAATATGATTATTAGCAATTAAATATAAATACTATTTATACTTATTGTTTTATTATTATGTTGTTATTTAAATAAAATCAATAACAGAAACCAAACAAAATATATTCCGAAATTATTATTGATGAATTTTATTAATAGCTTATTATAATTTACTAGTTTTTTCTATAAACTATATTACTTTTCAATTAATTATTTAAATCAATTAAAAAATAATATTTTTGTGTTTTCTAACTTAAAATCTCAGTTTTAAATAATAAATATATATTTAAAGCCGGCAACAATTTAAGAAATTCTAAATCTGAGCTCAAAGTGATTAAATTATTTGAAAATGACAACCAAATTTTTAAAAGACGAAGGAAAGAATGTAGAAAAATTTCTCAGTTGATTTATATTTTAAATTTTATGTTATAATAACTTAATCTTATGAAATGTACATTTAATTAAATGCATATTTCATTTGCTTCAAAATTGCTAGTTAAAACTAAAATATAGATGTAATAATGCATCTAAACATTGGGGCTCATCATTTCAGAAATGACCAGGGTTGCAAAAGTATTTCAGATTATAACAATAAAATTATTTTTTTTAAAAAAATACAAACTAGTTCTCTAAACAGACCAAATTACATATTGTAATTTACTAAATTTCATTTTTGAAAATTAAGTAGGATAATACGTGTTTTTGTAGCAGAATATGCAGATGGACCCACGGCCAATTAATGCTAAAGGAAAATGAGAAAATGTCAAAAGAAAAGTGAGTAGAATACTAAAAGAAAAACATAGAATCTTGGTTGGAAAGGACAAAAAGTGCATCATACAACTAGTAATGATTCAAATCCTTGTTTGCAATCAGATCAGTTATCGAAACACAGTAAAATTAGAAGGTAACAAATCGGTACTTACGTATTAGACTGTCGCCATCGTTTTAGTAACTCATTGATGATGGATTCAGATTTCGCTATAAACCGTCGACGCCAACGAAACCAAGAAAAGGGCGGATGACAGTTAAAGTTTGAACAATTTTTTAAATAATGATGTTTTTTTTTTGCTATCATTGGCAATTTAGCAACTCATTGGTGACGTCTTTAAAATTTGGCGATAAAGATCGACGGTCTAATACGTAAGTGCCAACAAATCAACATAATTTTTATTTTCGCTTACCACTATAAGTAACTAATCTGTAGTGTGTAATTTTTTTTTATTTTTAAGACTGTAAGTAAAACAGAATAACGTATCTATTTTCTGTTAAATCATTCATTTTCTCTTTTCTTTCACTATATTAAATCTTTTATCAGTTTTATTATTCACTGAAATCCCAATTCAGGAAGACAAAAATGTCGGTAAAAAATTATTTTAAAAGGATCTCATTAGGTACTTCAGATCTGTAACACTAAGCAACCAACAGTCACTCCTCAAATTTCGATGTTCTTTAAGTTTAATAGACGATTCTTTTCCTAATTTTTGTCATCGAGTCATTTTTTTTCAGTTCAGTTTATGTTTAATTGATTTTTTTAATTCATATTTCTTTGAATAGAAAATCTTAATTCTGCGAAAACGTGATTTTAAATAAGTACTTAGCAAGTAATCGGAATATTTCGAAAGTAGCAATAGGGAAAAAAAAACCCAAATTGGATGTTTTCATTTGCGTATATAAAACAAAACACTAAAATGTTTGCTTTAAAAACTCAAATAATTTTTTTTCATTTCAAATAAGTTTTTTAGTGGGTGGGATTTAAATCTAGTTTCCTTAATGTCCTAATATCGATTTACGATAATTAAGACAGTCACTAATTCAATTTAAAAATCAAAAATTTGAAAAAAAATTAAGAAAATAATTACAATTGAAATTATTTTCAAATTAAGTAAAAAAAATTATCTTTTATATTAATCATTTTCATGAATAAAAGCTTTATTTTATATAAATAACAAAACTACTTGATAATTTATATTTTTTAAATTTTTTTTTATTTCATAAAGTGAAAATATTTACTGAGATCATTTGTGATAAAAAGTGTGCACACTTTTCGATTATTGCTTCAGAAAAATGGTTGTATTTATTTTTTCATAAATATAAGAAATTCTATAAACATTATAATT
Source organism: Argiope argentata (assembly GCA_026289955.1). Classification (NCBI taxonomy): domain Eukaryota; kingdom Metazoa; phylum Arthropoda; class Arachnida; order Araneae; family Araneidae; genus Argiope; species Argiope argentata. The sequence continues at coordinate 4,030,985 of JAOUZG010031916.1, read as the reverse complement.
CTTATATAAGGATTTTTTTTAAAAAAATGAAATATTTAGATTTTAAGGATTTATTTTTACAAATGTTTCCTTTTCCTGACTAACTAGTATAACACAGATCGAAACTATCTATACAAACATAGAACTAAGACCTCTTATTCACTTTATCAACTCTCCGAAGAAAAAGAATATTTGTTTATATATCTGATAAGCATGTTATTTGCAATACTACTGATTTCAATTAAAACCCTATGAACCAATGAATTTAGCAAATATATAATTGAATAAGAACAATATTTAAAAATTATGCGGCAAATTATTGCAACTAAATAGGCAACACTTTTATTAGTATAACAAATTTCAAATAATTAGAGCATATTTTTATTTCAATGAAGTATTTGAATTTTTCTAAAAAATTTCTAATGAGTACAATAATGTACGTTGCATTTAAAATATTTGAATAGAATACTGACTTATAAATTTTATTTCTGTAAATATTCAAATTCAAAGCATTCATTAATTAAATATTGGTTTTGCATTTAATTCTAATGCTGCGTATTGTTTGATTAAATGAAATAAATATTTCGGAATTAGTTTATTCATTCCATAATTAATACGACTTTCCTTTTATTTCAAAAGAGCTGGAAAGTGTAGGCCCAAAAATATTTTGGATTATATATGACTAAATAAACATTTATAACTATCTTGAGCAAAATGAATTTCCTTCCTCATTTAAGAGGATTACCGATTTAATATAAAAAATAATAAAATTTAATGAACGTATTTAATTAATTAATTATTAATTATATTGTTCTGACATCAGAGAAAAGTAATTATCTGAATGCTATCATCTAACATAAAAGAAAATTATATTTACTATTAATTCATTTTTATAAGTGTGCATTAAACAAATTCAAGAAAATTATAGAAGAAATTCAAGAGAATTATAGAAGATTTCAAGAAATTTATATTCTTATCATCATATTCAGTTATGATTAAATAATTCTTAACATCGATATTTTAATTCAAGCATAGAATATCGTTTTTGTAATATGTGTAATTAATCTCAAAACTTAATTTTTTTTCTTTTTTAAAAATTTTTATTTAGCCAGATCCAAATTTTTTTTAACTGTAAGTATAACAACAAATACAAGAATAATCAAGCAATTAAATATAAATGTCAACTGCAAAAATGTGATTTAAATTTAAATTTTAAATGCTAATTCTATCTTAATTTTCACCAGGAAAATAAATTAATCATAGAAAAGATTTGTATTTAGCTTAATTTAGCACTACTCAATTGTTTTCCTTTTAATCCTTTTTCCTTTATAAATAAAATTTCTAAAAATATCTTGTAAGACTACTCATCAAACTAATATCATGTCTACTGGAATGCATTATATTCAAAAATATGTCACACTACAAGAAAACCTGATAATCATTTTTATTAAAAACGTGTAATAAAAAAGATTTATTCATTAACTAATGCTAATTTAATTCTGTCGTTTCTCAGCAAAAATGTCTGAAAAATTCTGAGTTTTTTTTTCAAATATTATGATAATAGAATGACAGAATAAGAACATATACATTTAAGAAAATTGATAATATATTCATAGTCCTCTTTGGGTTAAACATACAACATGAGAAAAAGAATAGGTAATTTGTTTTCAAATAAATTAGGGTAATAAAATAAGATAAAATACCTGAAAATAATAGAAAACTTTCCCTAAATAAATATGGATATTTGATGCTAAAATTCAAATTTGCATGAAATTATTTTAAACTCTTAATTATCTTTGTAATTATATAAAAATTGGAAAATATATTTTAACTGTAACGTTCTCCATTTCCTTCCCCTGTAATTGACGTTCCGACAAGATGCAATATGACCTGTTACGGCACTCCTTTTTAAGTGACTCCGACTGTCGAATTCGTCGTCGAAAGTAGAGTCGTGTTTGGTCATTAGTTGTATCCAGATAAAGAATCATATGCGTGTGTTTCGACATTGGAAGAAGATCCATCGTATCTTCAAGGGAGAAGAACAACACAACATTTTTTTCATTATGAATGGACCCCCTCACATCACTCATCAGCGATCGTTGTAATTTAAAGTCTAAGTCGGTTGTCCGTTAGTCGTATGGATGGATGGATGTTTGGATTTTATGGCACAAGAGATAAATCTTCTGCGCCAAATCAAGTGGTATGTATATATCGTAATATGATCTATTAAAGAAAATATTTCCTGAAGGTTAAAATACAAGCAACGGTTTACACTTATAAAAACCAAACCTAATACATTTCAAGGACAAATATTTTAAAATTACCACTCATATAATAGAAAAAAATCTAAGAAAATCATTAAAATCCCCAATGTATTCAAATAAAATGGCTACAATTTATACCTCTTAAAAATTCAAAAATATTCTTGTGAGGGTACTCTCCCACCAATTCACGCATTTTCAATGCTAATGAATTTAAAAAATCGCATACGATGAGAATGAAATTTACGATACTGAATTAAGATGTGCAAAACTGTAATATTAACATTGCAGTCTGAGAACATCGGTGCCATTTAACCAAACAAAAGATGGTTGTGCGTAAAGAGAAGTATGACCAATGCGTAGTCTGGTAAATTTAACATCTGCCCCTCTAACCGAGACTACAGGCCAAAAGCTAATACTCGATTTAATGATATGCAATTTATCTATCCAAGATTCTTGCCATACAGAGAGTATGTGCTTGAAATATGTGGCAATAAAATCAGTATGAACGCATGTTAGAGATAACCTTTAGACAGTGTTAGCAGTGAAATGGAATATAATTAACATGTTTTCGAGTAGAGTCAGCTATAAGTATGCACCATTAATAGAATTTCCACGAGTGATTGGAGACCATTGAGGAAGCATTGCTGAACAGTTATTGGGTGATAAAGAGCTCTAGTAACCAAAGAGAAAATAAGAAACGGAGATTTGACGTAAAGATAATGCGGAATTTTTGCGGTAAAGAAAAAAAGAACAGTGAGAGACGTAGAACAAGAAGTCGGAGAGACGCGCGTGTTCAATGGTGTTTAAGACTTAGTGAGAAACTGCGTGTGATTCGGATTTCTGTGTTAAGATCCAACCCATAAAGATCATTGAATTTCTGGAAACACCCCAGGTGTAGTCGTTCGAGATAACAGCATGTTAGTCTATTATGTATGGTTTATACTCTCTGAACTGATCAATGAAGTATGCATGATTGACTTTCAACTGTTAATCTAGAAAAGAATAGGTTGAATTTGTGTACATATATAAGGCTGCAAATAAAGGTATTTTTTGTTACGCTACTCTCTTATTTGATCTGTTATGGTCAAGTCTTTATATGACTAAGTATTTTTTTTAATTATTTATTCAATTAATGCTACATTGGTGCCAAGCTCAAGCAGATCCTTTTTGTTATTTTATACTTATACAATAAGTTAATTGAGAGAAGTTTCTGTGTTTCGCATTCAAAAAATAAATGGATGAGATATTAAGAATATATCTAAAATAGTTTTTCCAACAAAAAAAAATCATAAAAATATTTTGTCAGGAATTTTTCATCATTATATTAAAATAATTATACATCTTGGACTCAATTATGCATTACTTTTATACTTTATTTGATTTATTAATAGAGCAAGAAGTAACTATGAGCTAAATTAAGACAAAACTTTGGGAAATTATTACAGTTTAAATTAGTGCTCATAATATCATCACACACACACACTTTAGACATATAAAGACCGATTAAGAAGTCTCGTGATTGTTTCAAATTGTTTTACACTTGTTAATTACTTAAATTAATTAAGACAAATAACCACTTAAAAATAATAATGTTTTCACATGATAACTTGAAATTTGTGATCATAAATTTCATTTTGGCTTTCAATAGTTTATTTCATCTTGTTTTCTTTCAGGAGTTAGAAGGGGCTTCACTTGATGATTTTTTATTTAAAAAAAAGAGAAATACGATAATCATTTTCTGAAAATCGTTCCTAAAATAAAATTAAATGATTGAAAAAATAGTTATACACATTTTGGAAATGGTTCTCAAAGCTTAAAACCATCAAACACCTTCCAAACGTCAACCTAAATGAATTTGATTACAATTATCCGATATTTTACATCTTTAAATTATATTTAATAAATCGAATGGATTCAGTTTTAATGAAAAATGGTACATCGATTTATTGGTATAAACTCTAGACCTAATGATCCAGTTCGATAATCGGTGACTAAAATTATATGTTTCACAAAGGCTTCACCATAATTGTTCTCGATAATCCAATATTTATTTAACTTTTAACCAATACAAAACTTTGAAAAGAATCACTTATATCTCTCTCCTGCCATCGCTCAATACTAATCGATGAGAAATCAATACAATAGAAGGGGTGATTGCTTCGAACTGAGCTTCGAATATCACTGTCAGTAATGCACATGTTGGAAATCAGATTTGTTTTTGACACACCGTTTCAAATGAGTTTGAATTCAATTTTCATTTGCAGGACACGATTTATTATTACAGATTTTGCTTTTATTCAAGCCGTTCAATATCTTATTTGTTGCGAATCATTTAGAAATGACATATCGAAATATACATATCGTAGCTTTTAAGAGAGCTATTGAATGGTGGTATTTGTTTCACTGTTTATAAGGCTTTCAAATCGAATGGGAATATCTACAAAGGCCATCCAGTTTCATCACTGTCAAATTTATATTATTTAAACACTTAGGTAGCAGTAACTTTGGTCATATTTATTCCAAATAGGTAAGCATTTCTATATGCGTTTTTATCATTTCAGAATGTGATGTTGTTTTGGGAATGAGGTTTGAAGCGTCAACAAAAATCCGTAGGAGAAAAATAAAAATTTTATTACCTGCACGAGCATCTCAAAAACCCTGCTGTTAATAACGTGTTGCCATTGCATTTACAAATGATCTGATTTAAAAAAAAATAAATTGATTACTAACGCAAATAAAACCTAGAAAAAAAGTCATTTTGAGCAGGTTATTATATGAAAGAAAATAAATAGGAAATGTTATATTTTTTTAAACAATTAACGCGATACAAAGTTTTTTGGATCGTTTGTTGTTGTAAATAAAAATATTTAAATAAATTTAAAGATTTAATTAAGTTAAAATTAATTAAAAGATTTAAATACATTTCGTATACATAAATGCATGCATATACATATATTATACATATCGTATTTACCAACATTTAATATTATTTTCAATTTGCTGACAATATAGAAAGATTATTAAAATGAATTTACTAAAATAAATGAATGTCCCATTTTAAACGACACAACCGTATATCTGAAATCGATTGTTAGCCATTTTTTGCCATTCTGTATTTTTTTGTGTATTGTTGTTAGGCTATTGCCATTCTATTTTAAATAAAAATATTTAATAAAACAATATTTATCATCCTTTAGCCAATTATAATTTAAGTATAGTAATTGATTAGTTATTTTAGTAATTTTTGGACGACACGATAGCTGGAAGAATTGCTGATTTCTCGTGAGGATTAAAATCTGTGACGTGACAAAGGATAAAATGTGCCAAGTAATGGTAAGAATATTTGAACAAGAGTCAAATGACCTGGATTTAATGAATACATTTATATAGAGGTGAGACATCATACTACAAAGAATTGAATGTTTTTAATTCCTTACTTTATTTTGGAACTAAGAGTATTCGAAGTTATTTATACATGATCACTTAGAATGCAAACTATGGTCATTTTTAATAAATCAAATTGAAGCTGAAAATTATATTAAAAAATTGCATTTAATTTTGAAATGAACGAATGTTCCTGGAATTATGCATTAGTTCTAGCTCGTTATAACATACTAAATAAATTTTGCTTTTTATTTAATTTGATTCAAATTTTTTCAGGAGTTGCTTATTTTTAGGAGTTTTGTTCCTTAAAATTTAAAATAATTATATTTAATCTTCCACTAAAAGGGTAGTTATCTAAAATTGATTTTTAATTTTTTATAATTAAATTAATTTTTCATGATTAGAATTATGCCAAGAATATTTAGAATTGGTCGTCGTTAAATAATAAGATAAGAATATTATAAATTTTTTTTATGTCTACTTAATTCTTTGAATTATTTTAACTTTTGAGAAGTCTAAAAAATGTATACATCGATAATGATTTTTTTATTTAAATCTTCTTAAAGAAAAACAAACAAAAAATATTTCGCAAGCTTGAGATCATTTTGTTCTACTACCACATCTTAAATTCTTGAACGTATATCAGTTAGGAATTTAATTCCTTCTGACACAAAGTAAAAACTGTCAACATATTGCCTGAGTGAAAAGCCATCGCGGATTATCGAAGAAATATAATTAATAATGATATATATTATCTCAAAAACATTATTAATTACTATTTATTACTTGTTAAATCATAAATAAAGATTATAAAATCTTTCCCAATGTTAGAATGATACAAAACAACATTAATATGCATCTTACATTTATGCTTATGTCAAGAACTGGCTTCATTCATTCACGCAATAAAAACTGTGGACATCTTGCCCGAGTCAAAAGCTGTCACCGTTTAAACATAGCTAACAAACAGGGATAAACAGGATCATTCCCTTTAAATGAATGTCAGTTTGGTGATTGAATGTCATTGAAAAGTCTATTCTCCTCCCTATGCAATTGCGATAAACCTTTTTACTAATCTGATAATTTTTACCCACATTTTGTAATTTAGTTTCAATCCTTTTATTACAAGAGTTTACCGAAGTTCTTCATTTCCAAGACAGCCTTTAAAAAGCATTATTGAATCATTAGCGAAAAAAATCTTAACAGTTATTAGTTATAATTCTATTATCATGTCAGAACATGATGTTGTTTGGGGGAGGAGAATTTTGGCGTCAACAAAAATCCGTAGACGAAAAATAAAAATTTTATTTCCTGCACGAGCACCTCAAAAAAAATCAGCTTTTAATAACGCGTTGCCATTGCATTTACAAAAGCTCTTATTTTTTAAAAAAATAAGTTAATGACTACAGCAAATGAAACCTAAAACAATGCCATTTTAAGCACATGATTATATGAAAGGAAACAAATAGGAAATATGATATTTTTTAAGCAATAAATGTGATAAAAAGTTTTTTTGACAGTTTGCAATACTAAATTCACTCATTCAATGAAACAATTAAAATGAATAAAAATGTAATTTAACTTGCCCATGTTCTGACATGATAAATTTAAATATGCATAGCAAATTTCATTTTAGTCTTTATTCAAATCTTCAATCATTAATGAAATACTTTTTATTTATTCACTCAAATTCAAATACATTTTTTTAACTTGTTGTGGGTGACACTCGATGTTAATACAGTTTTTTCAAATATTAGTTCATTCATATGGTTAATTTTTTATTAATTAAAAACTAACATTCCCACCGCCAAATGAGTAAGACTTCAGTTAATGTTATGCCCACGCTAATGAGGTTAGGCTTAACATGCGTCCGACCGATTATTTCAAACGATTCGTTTTATTTTAATTTGTTTTGAATAGATTCATATATTCTGTGTGTAAGTGCTGGCATTTTTAAAAGCAATTCGTCTAGACAACTGATTTCCAACATTTCACTGCTGGAGTTATAAAATGAACCGCCTAAAAGTAAAATAATTAATTATTTTAAAAAATCAAAAATCATCTATTTTTAAAAAAGAGAGAGCCGAATGAAGAAAAAAAAGTAAAAGGGGGCCCTCATAAGAATTTAAAAATAAAGATAGAAAATGCATGAAACAAACTGGAGTGTTCAAAATATACATCATATATTACAAATTCATTACAGAATATTAATAATCAAATTATTCATTTTATACCCATTAAGTTATAGATAGAATAAAATTCTGTGCTGAAAATTATACTAGATGTATTTTCATGATTAATTTTTAGCATAAATATGTCCAAAGGAGATGAAATTTCCTATAAAAATGTTATAGAAGACAAAAAAAATGCACGTTTAAAAAGAAATCTTCTATGTATATTTCAATGTATCATGACAGAACATAATTTCTTGAAAGTCCAAGCACCAAGTGCTCGTGCAAGTTAAATTATATTTTTATTCATTTCAATTGTTTCATTGAATGAGTCACTTTAACTTTGCAAACGATTTAAAAAACTTTGTGTCACATTTATTGTTTAAAAAAATATAACATTTCCTATTTATTTCATTCCATATAAAAAATGAATAAATAGGAAATGGGTACAAATTACTTTTGTCTAGGTTTTATTTGCTGTAGTCATTGACTTATTTTTTTAAATAAGAGTTTTTGCAAATGTGATGGCAACATATTATTAAAAGCTAATTTTCTGAGATGCCCGTGCAGATAATAAAATTTTTATTTTTTCCCCTGCGAATTTTTGTTGAAGCCAGAAAACTGCATTTACAAAACAACATCATGCTCTGACAGGATAAAAAATCTATAGATTACATTTTATAGCCACTGTTATTCTTTTGATGTAATAATACAAATACAAGCTGTAAAAACTAGTTATCTTTAATGTACCATTGAAGTATATGTCATTTATGATTCATAGAATTTTTTTATATATGTTTCAAAACTCATGTATGTATTTCAAAAGCTATGTTGACTGCTTTTTCTTTTCTAATTTTTAATGAATTTCATGTCAATTCCATACAATGTATTTATGATCATTTCATAAATTTCTCATAAATCAGCTTTTATATAAATTTTTATTTTACAACCAAAATTTAAGCTTTTTTTTCTTTCAAATTCTTAAAATCAAAAAATCTTGGCTTTTGTTAATATATTGAACATATTAATTTAAATTTCTATCTTTAAATATCTTTTTGTTTCTAATTTTTCGGTATTCAATTTTCTAAAACAACTATTATCAAAATAACTTATACCTTTTAGTTTCCGATAATTATGAAAAGAGCTATTTCTAGTTTGGAAATCTTTATGGAAAAAAAGCCTTTCTATGTTTTTAACAGAAACAGACGGATAAATTAATTACATATAAAAGCTTTTTTTCTTCTATACTTCTCAACAGAAATATATTTTCATTTACGTTATTATAGTTAAAAGTTTTCCGCACAAATGAAATACATTTTTTAAGCATAGTATTTCCCATGTATCTGAAGAGTCAAACATATCCAAATATTATTTTTAAGAATTTAATGAAAATGAATTCTTGCTGCAAGATTAAACATTTTTCCCCAAAAAAATAGAAAATTAGTGAAACACAAAAATATTAAGGAAAAATGAAAAAAAAAGTGTTTTAAAAGTGTTATAGAAATAAATAACTTTTTGGACAAAATTTTGTTTATTTTTCTGAATCAATATTCTTATGAATTTATATTCTTTGCAAATTTTTTGTATGAAAAGTTATAAATCTCCAATATGTTAATGTAAATAATATTAAATTATAATCAAAAATTTTGCTTGACTATTTTTATAGAAAAGTTAATTTTATATCTCGCATTTTGGAACTAAGAAAACAACATTTACAAATAAAAAAGTTTATATACATAAGATAAATTTTACATTTATTTCTACAAAATTCTCTACATTTAAAATCCTAACTTCGCAGCATTCTGAAATTCCTGTCAATAAATTCTTTTCCTATGGATCCAAAGTCGTGATAAGCAAACAAGGAAGGGGGAAAAAACATGTCTACAAAATTTTCTACATTTAAAATTCTTACTTTGCCGGATTCTGAAATTCCTGTTAAATATATTCTTTTCCTATGGATCCGAAGCCGTGATGAGCAAACAAGCAAAAAAAGAAAAGTGAAATCTCATATTACAAATCCCTCTTGAGATTCGAACTTATTTCGAAAAAAAGTTTTATTTAGAAGAAAAAGCAATAGCAACAACAACTTTCTTTTCAAAGTTACGACAAAACATAAAAACTAAACCCAAAACAGAAAAAAAAGGACAAAAATGCCTTAAAAAATATGCACAGACTGGTACAAAAAAAAAAATCTTGAAAACGAAGAAATCTCTTCCTTCTACTCCACAGAACAATACGTAAAAATTAGACCGAAAAACTGAAGCTGGGATCTACGCTTCGAAGAACAATAAAACAAGTCTCCGAGCTTATGTAGAAATGGGAAGACAAAAAGGACTTTTTTCCTCTTTCGAACATTCCCCTGCAGGTCACAGGTTACCGTGAGTACATGGTATTACCGTCATCGGCAGATGTCAAAGGAGGGTATTTTCTGAGGCAGAAGCCCCGTGGGGATCGCGTCTATCATTGTAAGCTCTACTTGACATCACTGGTTGTTCCTTCCACCCATTAAAGGGCAGAACCGAAGGCAAAACAAGGGTGAGGGACTGTCCCCCTGCCTCCTTCGCGCAGTTAATGAGGACCGAGGCTTTGGAACTGATGATGTCTGCTCTAAGCGAGAAATCAATCGATGTCTTTTCTGCAATCTGCCGCTTGCTGCGGGGATCAAAGGAAAATTTGTTATTAAATCGGACATTCGGAATTCTACGCGGCGGAAGGGCGATTGATTTGTGCCGATTGATGGGGCGATTCCGATAATGGCTGGGTGATCTCTCTTGACGGAGTCTTTCATGTTTTTATTTATTAACAACTTTATTCCAAATATTAAAGTTTAAGAAATAGATTCTTCCAATATTCCTCTGTAAGTGTAATTGTATCTTGAAAGGAAATAAAAAAAGAATTCATATTCAATTATTAAAAATGAATTTGATATTTAATTATTAAAAATGAATATAATACTTAAATTCATTTTTAAGTATTTAAATTGCATTAAACAAGAGGTTGGCACTCTATAAATGGACATGCTGTTTTGGTGTTTAGATGGAGGGAAAGGGGGAGCGGAATTAGTCAGCAATTTAATGAATCTGCCTTGAAATGTTTATGTATATAAGTGTTAGAATTTAAATTTCATATTTTTACTATGCATTCCCTAGAGTAGTAAATGAAAAGAAAAACATTTCCCTAGAGCAGTAAATGAAAATAAAAATAAACAAACAAAAACAAGAAAAACATTAACAAACAATTTCACTCCTGATAAAATTGCCAAGAAATTTTACCAGGAGTGAAATTTTATAAAGCTAATATAATTATATACTTCAAACCATCTGAAATTCTGCAGATCCCAAATATAGAATAAGTGACAATCTTCTATAAATTCCTTAATTATTTCATTCATTTATTATATCAATGAAATGTATGTTTGAACTTATTTCTGAATTCTGATCATTCTGATTCTTCTTTTTCAGTTATGATCTTTTCGATAACTGTAACTGGTATAGAATAGAATTTTCAAAAACAAATGAATGAAGTATTTTGGCATAATACAAAATTTAAGGCAAAATTATATTTCAAAATTTATATATTTTTAATGAAAATAAGACTAACATAAAAAAATATTTATTTTATTGAAAAGAAGTTAAATTTTAAATTTCTTTTCTGTTCTACAATGCTGTTATGTACATTATTTAACATTTTTGATTAAAGAACGTACTTTACAATGCAATTAGAGTTTTAATTTTCAATGAAATTTTTATTTTTTACGAGGGAAATTGGAATTATTTCTATTTTGATAATTTCAATGTTTCATGCTGCGTATTATTCAATCGCTTGCCTATTTTTGGAATTAGTACTCATTTATACTCTCATTTCAGAAGTAACAATATTGATTTTGAAAATAAAATGTTGGATTAATGCAATTTAATATACTCAAATAGGATTTTTTTTTCAACCTGAAAGGTTCAGGAAAATCGTAAAACTAAATATCATTACGAGTGCTAGAATACTTACTCTAAAATGCATATTGCTTTTAATAATTCACATTATAAATATCATTTGCCACCATTAATGTTTGCATCGCACACAGCATAATACTCATTTAAAATTTCTTGGCTTGATGGGGTCAATATGATAAATTTTTAGGATATGATAATAATTATTTATTTCTATTTGATGAGTTCCTATTCCTACGATGTTATTAAGCTATTGCCTTCATTGCCAACAACCCTTTTTTATTTGAAATTCTATACGACATCTGTTTCATATGCATGGAAATAAATAGTCTAGAATAGATTTGAAATGAAATATATTACAGACTTTCTCTTTGGCACATAACCAAAATGGGAAATCAAAACTGTGATGCTTGATTCACATTATATTTAATCATGTTTCATTTCAAATCTTGAATATACAAGGTGGTTATAATTTAAGTTCCACATTTTAATGGCCATAAAAGAAAAACAATTGGATCAAATGATATCAAACTTGGTAATAGTTTAAGGAACGTCATTAACATTTCTTCCCTAACAAAAAAAAAATCAAGCACTCACCGTCATGGGGAAATTGCGCTATATGCAATACTGTTAAATAAAATAGGACGTGAACACGTCGATTTAAAATGTATCTGATAGTTTCTGAAATATGTATAAAGCACGTTCAATGTGGCGTCCACCAAGCAAGTTAAATCGCATTTCTATATTCTCCATTGTAGCTTTTGGCATATCAGGAGGAATGTAATTACATGTCAATGTACGGCAACTTTCAATTCCACCAAATTCTTTAGATTATCACCCTAAAAGTGCTTTTGAGAAAACAAATACTGAAAATACTTTGCAACACATTTCAAAAACGGTTAAACACTTTTTAAACCGGTGTCTTCCTATCGTATTTTACTTAAAAATATTGATAAATCGCCATTTCATTCACCATGGGTTAGTTTTTAGCCCCTTCTCTCTCTCTCTCTCTTTTTTTTGGGGGGGTTGAGAAAATGTTTTATGACCTCCTTTAAAGTATTACCAAATTTCATAACATTTATTTCAGTAAATTTCCTTTTATGACCATTTCAAATTGAAACTTTAATTATAACCACTCTGTGTAGTTCTATAAGGTTTGAATATAAACCTTGAATATATGAGGTGTTTATATTTTTAATAAATATGCTTATTACATGTTACACAATGATTTTTTAGCATCAGGGAGTTTGAATCATTTGCAGGATAAAGTAAGGTCCTGCAAATGATGAATGCAGGATACTCAAAATTGAAATAGTATACTCAAATTAAGATTTTTTTTAACCATAAAGATTAAATTGGTAAATTTGCCTTTCTAAAAAGTTATAAAGGATTATTTTAATAACATTGAATTTTTTATGTCCCGTACTCCTAAAGAAAGTAAACATACTGAAATTAATTTTTGTACGTAAATCTGTGCACAGAAGTAACATTATATAATTATGATTTCATTTATAGACTTTTGTCATTTTGTTAGAATTCGTTTAGTTTTTTTTCTTTATTGAAACCTAATTGAAAAATATTTTTATTATTAGTGATGTTAACAAACGTGGGGTAATATCATAAAAAATCCACAAGTATTATCAATCATACTAACCATAACTTAATAAGAAAAGTTCCTTTTTTTTCTTTTTAAAGAAATTTGAGTTATTTTTCTAGGTTCTAGAACTTCTGGGTTCTCTTAAAATTTTATTTCTAGAATTTTATTTTTATTGATTTTCTGGTAGTATTGCACTACTACTCGGCTGTGAATTGTAATTCTAACCTACTTTAATGCATCCCTTTTTCATAAAGAATTAGGCCAAGCCATTATCATAAAAGTATATTTCTAAAATGATATATCCAATTAAAAACTTCATATATTTCAAATATGTTGGAGCTTGTTTGCAAATATTTTATTTAACAGATATATTATAAAGTACCATTTTAGAGGACTAAGATAAAATCTTTAAGACTTTTCCATATGGACTCTATAATTAGATTTAATCTTGCATATTATAAATGCTAGAATGGGTTTTGAAAATTGGTGTTGTATAATTAGTCTCAACTTATACTTTTTACAGGATTATTCAATAATATTGGAATAAATTGAGCTTTCCATGTCTTAGTAAAAAATTATTTATTTCGGATTTATAAAAGAAAAGAAGTTGAAATTGTTTTCAATTCTTTAAACAGTTAGTTATTTTCATACTGTAGTTATTTCTTTGTTGTTAATAAATTCATTGAGAATTATTTCTAAAAAAATATAATGAATTCCAGAAAAAAAATTAATTTTAATCTTGACTCACGATGTGCACTTTTTAATTCCAATATAGAACTTAACGCCTCTGAAAAACAAAGGGTGAAAAAACTGTGACACGAGTGAAAATGATGTTACATCGTCGAACGTCTTAAGCATGTACCTAACAAATGAAGAAAAATATCACTCGTTGCCCAGCATTATCTTCGTTAGTTGCAAAAAAGCTGCTTAAGTGCATGTTTTTATTTTCCCTTTTTTTCCCCCTTCCAACATTATCTGCGGTATTACGGAGGAGGATGGATTAAGTATGCGAGTTCGTAATTCTTTCCCCTTGATTTTTTTTTTCCTCTTTTTCGCATCGAGGGTCTTCTTGATTCTCTAGATTGAGCAGAAACCGTATTTGTAAGTATTCTTAATCGATTGGGCATTCATCCGTATAGCTTCATCTATTCAACATTATGCGCAGAATCATTATTGATTAGCCGACAGCTAAATAGTCATTCGAAAAAAAATACTAATGAACATCTAATTTTGAAGGGGAAAAAACATATTAAATACTTGATTCCTCAAATATAAGATATTAAGTTAATAACAGAATTCTAATCAAATGTTCGCAAAATTCCTGATTTAATAGGCTGCTTTCTTTCAGAAAGAACTATGTAGAAAGATGTAATGTTAAATTAATGCACATATATGTATTTAGATTTCAAGAAGTTTGAATCCTTAATCAAATTTGAAGTAAAACTATGATATTTATTTATGTTAATTTCAAATATTTATTATTATTAATACAAATGATTAAGACATGAAAAGAGATTTTTACCTTAGAACGGGAGAAAAACATAAATGAATTATTATTTGACTTAAATCAGTAGTTTAAATATGAGACAATTTCATTAATAAAATTTCAATGGATTTAACAGTGTCTGAAAAATGTTTTAAAATTAAACTAATATTTAAATTTATATGATTGTTCTTAGGCTTAAAAATCTCATGATCTTAAAATCTCAGTGAGCATTAAAAATCTCAGTGAGGCTTAAAAATCTCATAGTCAATACTTGGTTTTATATTTCGACTAAATAGGCTTAAAATTTTCATTTCAAACAAAAATGTGTTGATAAATATGTTTCCTTAATATTATTTTTTGTATATTGAGAGTAGATATTCACTTTTTCCTTTAAAAAATAGAACATATACAAACTGAATACAATCATCATTACTCCTTCTTGTGATTTTTAATAAATAAGAAGAAAGGTTTGTCCCATGGTAGACCGGCTTAATATTTGTTTTGATACATGAAAGTTGTCTAAAACTTAAACATGGCAAATCACATATTATGATTCCATTTTTTTTTTTTTTTTGAAAATTTTTTTCAATATAGCCTAACAATATATCTCATTGCATTCCTATGTGTGTAAAAAAAGTTTGAAAACGGACTGTAAATTGAAAACTAAAGATTAAATTTTCATCTCACTGATTTAGAAAGAAGTTTAAAATAGTTTTTTTCTTTGTCTATGGATAAATTAAAAACTTTTATGCGTAATTAATTTATAATCTTTGGTACAGTTTAGGAAAAAAAAGTAATTTGCACCATTTATAAATTTTAAAAAATCAATTATGAGTTAGTTATAAACAAGGTTGACTTAGTTTTAACACCTTTTTTTGTCAGTCGACTACACAGAAAAATACATGATAACTTATCTTTAATGTCAAGGTAATCTTAAACAATGCGTTCCTCCAAGAATAATAAATTGTTCAAGCATCATTCGTCAATGTTTTGTTAACTTAACTAACATGAGCCTGTTCAATAAGATTCGATACAAATCTTGGTAAACAACCTCCAGAAAGAAAAGAAAAGTGAAAAAAAGAGACCTAAAATAAAGAAGGAAAAAGTAGAAACCACATCTTTAGATTTCTTATCTATTTTAGCTCCTAAATCTTTCTTAAGTGGACGATCGGATATCAATCCGGTTATAGAATTGCTAGGATGATCTTTCAAGTATTTAGAGAAGCTGTTCCAAATAAATATATTTGAAATCTTTTTAGATATCCAAAATAAATAAATTTGATTCTCCTAGAGTCTATATTTATATAATAAAGCTGTATTGCAATAACACAATTTCGTGATAAACAGCTGAAAAAATAAACTATTAATTTTCTTTTCATGAAACAGTACAATTTTTAAACATTTTTTTGCTCAGTGCATTGTTTTATAAGAATGGCAGTAATCAACATTTTAAAATCTAATTATTTGAGTGTGATGGGATAGTAAATAATTCACCTGTAAAACTAACATAGATTTTATGATATATAATTAAAACTTTAGAAAAAAAATAATTATTATGAAAAGGTTGATATTAAACGCCTGAATTTTCTAAACTCACGGATCAACAATACAGGGTGAATAAATTGTATTTATTCATCAGTATTTTTAATAATTCAGCTTTTAATGACATAAATTTTGCTTTATTAAATTTGATAGATTATTAATATGCAGAAAGGAATATTCTTTTAAATTGCATATAGCATTTATTATATTTAAAAAAAACGCTTTTGCTTTCACACCAGGATCTTCCCCTTCGTGTCATAAGAAGTTTAGTTTCCCAACACAAGATCAATATTTACTTTGAGATATCCAGTTCTCTTTAGACATCGTCACTAACTGAATCCTTTTCTTTTCTTTTCTTTTTCATGTTTTTTGAAACAGGGAAAAATAATTTTATAGTTAGGACTAAATAGACTGAACAAATTATTAACCTATAAAATTTTCATAGTAAAGATGCAAAAGTTTTAATGATCAATTAATAATAATTTCAGTGAATATAGTTTAAGATGATGAGTGTTATCAGCTAGTTTTACACTTCTAAAGATATAGATCCATAAGGTAAAATGATTATAATCACCAGGTATATTATTATATTAAAAATATATTGTATATTTCTGAAAAATTTCTTTCGATTATTATTTAGATTTAGATTTCATCGCTTCTTTATATATACAGAGAGAGAGAAACTAATGTATATTAATTTATAATAGACTGTAATAAACCTTCAAATGGCTACATATGTACCCCCAAACCTGAAAACAAAACCAATAAGGAAATGTTTATTAACACAAATTGACTCTTTCCTAAGAATACAAAAAATTAGTTATATTGTTAGATACTCTTTTAAAAATAATATTAAGATAGCGGTTGATAAATAAAATATTCTTGTTTTATTAGATTGAAGTCCATAATGAAAGCTAAATTGATGTATTCCATAGCTCTACTTCTATTCTAAATTTGTGTTTTCATCTCTGTTATTTATGTTTTTTTTGTTTCATAAAATGATCTTATATTTCAATGAAATTTATATGCAAATATGGATAGTTCATTAAAAAATAGAATATTTAGGTTCGCTTTAGTATGTTCTTATTCTAGATATTTCAGTGGACTGCAAAATATGAGAGTGAATTCACGATAATATCTTGTTTTATTTTAATTTAACTCTTTTCCAGAAAATTATTCTGAGCAAGACTTCGTTAAAATTTACCTCTATTAGATGAAGGTTATCTAAAAAAATATCTACATCAAGTAAAATTCTTTTTAATAGAGAGAACTATAGTTATTTTCCCCTTGATATTCGCATGAAATTTGGTAATTGATTTGGTATTCACAATATAATCACCTCGATCTTAGCTTTTCTATAATAACACCACTTTCACATAGCAAATTATAATTCCAAATTAAACTCCCTGATCTCAATTTCATTATTTGAAAACGTTCAAAATATCTGTGAAAAAAAACGATATATATATATATATATATATATATATATATATATATATATATATAATAGATAGATCCGCAGGTTTTACGAATACATAGATTATTATTATTAATAATTAAAATAATACGCTGAAATGGAATATTATACATCACAGATAGAACTGTTCTGAAATATCTATTAAATTAATTTTTTATTTGAAATGTTAAAGAAAATGTAATTAATATTTTAATAGAATAATGAGATAATGACTTTTTATTTTGTAAAAGGCATTTCTTATTTATAATAAAATTGAAATGAGCTATGTTGTATTTATAAAATTAAGATATAATTGCGTAAACAAAAAAGTAACTTAATGTCATTACAAAAAATAGATATAAAAACAAATTTAAAAAAAAAATTATTTATAATATTATTGAAAAATTTATTCAAAAGAGATATATTATATTCGTCATTATAAGAAAATAGATATGAAAATAGAATTTTTACAAATAAACTATTCATAATATTCTAGAAAAATTTATTCCAAAGAGATATAAAACAACAAATATATTTATTTCCATATGAATTCCTTACAGCCTTGGGCAACATATTTCAGAATTAAATATTAATGAATTAACAATGCAAACAGACATACTTCTGGAAAGATATTTCTACAGACAATCAGTGAATATTAATTACATTTCTAGAAAATGTTTGAATGTTTAAAATTAAATGAAAATATATTTATTTCCCTAAGACATGTTTTCGAATTCTGTCGTGTTACAATACCACGAATTTAAAATGCAGGCTACGTAATGCGGCATGAAATATAAACGATCTGGAAGCAGAGCACATTTCAAAATGAATGTTGAAATTAATTCTAAGAAGCACAAAGAATAAAATATTTATATTTTAACTTTTTAAAGGTTACCTGATTTTTTTAATTAATTACAAAAAATGATTAAGAAATTATTAAGAATTTCCCATTACCTTTCTAAATACGTTGGCTACGATCAAGCTTCTTAATTCTTTGTAAAAGAAATTTCAGAATACTTCTTGCCCTAATACTTCTTGTTACAGCATAGATAATTTAAAAAAATAGTTATTGTTCTTTAAAGTAATAAATCATGTTATACAAAATACAAAACTAAGAAATGCTAGTTGGAATTTCCAATAACAGCCTGGTTAGAAAATGTTAACTTCCATTCTTCCACTCCAAATTGCATTTCAACGTCTATCAAGGAATTTACAGTGTCTGCATTGTAATCCCCGCGTAATTCAAGACGTATAAGACAATACCATGGATTGCATACTCATTTTTATAGCGCGGCAATTAAGTATATGACAATAGGATTAGTTGGTACGGTTAAATAGAGATGCTTCGTGGTAAAAAAGTCAGAATGGGTCGTTATTACAAATGTTTAGTAAAACTGCTTTTAAACGTACTTAATACTGAATGCGTGAATTTCCAAAAAGCGATTAGGTCTTACCATTAAAAAATGCCATTTCAAACCAAATTCGCAATTACAGATTAACAAAAACGACTTCATTAGTCAAAGTTATTGGATTGCACGTATTTGGAAGGGATAGAATCATTTCCCACAATTGCAAAGTTCCGCTTGTAGGTCTCGAACATTGATTAAATCCTTTTCAGCAAATACTCTCAATTACGAAAATAACCCATTCACCCCTGGCGGCGGCCATTCGCCCTCGTTTAATCATCTTTCCCAATGAAGTATCGATTGCTGCTGACGTCAGTAATCGCTTTGAAGATAAAGGACCGTTAAGTAAAAAGGAGAACACTTTGCCTTTTTTCCCTCTTAAAATGAGCAGAAAAATAAATTCGTCGTCCCAAACAAAGAGAGAGACCCATTCGGAGAGCCGGGCGAAGTGAGAAACTGAAACCGTACGCAATTCATTTGCATAATGGTAAGGGAATAAGTGCTTCCCGTTGCTAGTTATGATTGATGAGATATCTTCTCAGTAGGTAACAGTTGTAAAGCCTCCATTTACAATGGGATGGATAACTTGGCTCAAAACATTTATGTAATACTGCAGTACTTTTGGCCAGGGATTGTGTGAGAAACGCAGGGAAACTTCTTTTTTTTTTTTGAAAAAAAAGAAAATATTTCTTTTATTCATTTTACAAAACCTCAGATATGGTGGAATATCTTTTTAAAAGCAGATATTTTGTTCCATTTCTTGATAAAGTTCCAATATCTTTAGAAAAAATGAATATTCTGGAATTAAATGGTTTTTGAAAATAATTACTTTTTTCATTATTTCTTTTCATTCTTACTTTTTTCATTCTTTAGCATACTTCTTCATATAAATATGAAATGAGAGAAAAAAATAATTCCTTTTTAACCCAATCAATGCCAAATATCCATTTGTTTATCGATTCTTTTTACAATAAGACATGATTACTTGAAATACTTTTTGCCTAATAAGTTATCCGTATTAAGCATATGATAACAACAATATAAAACAACTACTTAGGTTAACAAAGAACAATTTTATTTTAGTTACAAATTATTAAATAATTACAATTAATATAAATATGTACAAAAATATAACAAAGTCACGATATTAAGCTACAAAATATAAAGCGAATTTCCTGGTAATTTTCCATTCTCCTTTCTATAAATGGTGTTCGAATTCGCAGCCAAAGGGATGAGAATCCAACGCCGTACCAATCAGACTATCCCGGTCTAACAATCATAATTACTATAAATAAATGATCAAAAAATTATACTGTATTGAGTTTTCAACGCCAATTAAGGATTTAAAGCCAATTGGGGCAATGCAAAATGCATGATTTTTCTACTTAAGTTGGGGTACGCAATAGAAATTTCTAATTTTCTATATTCTGCATTATTTTAACTCGAAAGTACTTCAAAAGGAATCGGAAAAATCGATGAATTAACAATGTTTGATTTTAAATGGATCAAACATTATGAAAATAAACATAATCGTTTAAAATAATCTGCCTAAAAAAAGTTAAGCCTAATCTCCTTGTCATTGGGAGAAAACAAATTGAATTCGTTACTTATTTATCTCAGGAGAAATGAAGATTTTTGCCAAGAAAGTTAGTTTTTAATTGATTAATAAAAAAGTAATAAATTAATATTTGAAAAAACTGTATTAACATCAAATGTCATCCACTAAAATGTTAATTTAAGTTGTTTGGATGAATAAACAGTATTTTACTAACGTTCGAAAACTTGCAAAAGATATATATATAGGCAGAGAATGAGCTAATAGTAGGAATTGAAAAATGGGATGTTATATGTAATCTACGTTTTTTTCTATTATTGACAACAAGATTTTGAATAAATTTCATATGCAAGTATTCTTTTTCAAAAAATTTCTATCTAAAATATTATTTACATTATTTCAGCAATTCGAAATGTTTTATGCGCGTTTTTTTAATGTGATGGTACAGTAAAAGGTGAATGAATAAGTAGATTTCGGGGCTTAAATGTATATCTACTGATTTCAGATAAGATCATTTTAGTTCATAATCCTGAATAAATGAATTTTGTATTTACAGTTTCTTTCCTTTTTATTCAAACGATGGAATGATAAAATCATAATACAAAATAGAAAAGAAAATTTAAGAGCAAAATACTCCTTTTTGAAATTACTTTTACATAAAATATACATATTGAATTTCAAAAATATTCAATTTACCCTTTTCTTTTTTTAAATGTTTTTTAAAAGTAATATGGTGGTTTAAGTCTTAAAAATTATTCTTCTTAAAAATGTGAACTTTTGGCCAACATATATTGAAATAAATTTCTATATCCATTTGTTGCATACAAATAAACATTATATTACAATATATCTTTGTTGTTTACTTACATTGTTATTTAATATTAATTCTCTTAAATTGATTAAAGAATTTACTTGTTGAAATTATTTCCACCTTTAATATAAGAACTAATAAAGAAAAGGGATAAAGTTTAAGACGAATAGGCTTATTAATTGTAAAATTCTTTGAGTGGAGTGCATATATTCTCTGTCATACACAAAGGGAAAAGTTATAGGCTTGTCTCATAAGAGTTTAAAAATTATTATTTGAATTTAAACCATAATACATTATTAATAATAGCATTGATCATTGTTTTCCAATAATTTTTTCAACAATTCAAATGTAAAAACTAAATGCTTAAATGGAATATATTATATATA
>JAOUZG010031916.1:3982602-4008904 GCA_026289955.1 Argiope argentata | reverse complement strand
ACAAATTTGAAACTTTCCGTTAGGAACTAAGTCAAAATAGAAATTGAAAATCTCACTTGATGAAGTATGTTTATGTCGATCAAGATTAGATTGTTATACTTTAAATTAACCAATCAGTCAGTTTATTTAACAGTTTCTACAAACTAATCTATATTAATAAAAATGAACCGCGAAATGCGTTGCTAAGTGCAAAACTAGAGAACGGCTCGACCGATTCGGCTAATTTTTTAAAAAATATTTTCGTTAAGACACGAGGATGGTTCTTATGGAGAGAAAAAATGAAAAAACTGCGAGGAAAATGGTTAAAACGACACTTTTCTTACTTTCCCGCCAAAAATCTTCATTTCTTTCCCCCGCACCAACTGAGTAAGATAGCAGGAAGTAATAAATTAGGATTTGTTTAGAAAGAAATCCGCGAAGTCAGTTGGTTTTCATTTATAGATAACGGGATGCTTAAAAAAGAACGAAAATTGTTGCTTTTATTATTAGTCTGTATGGATATTTAATCTATGCCTGCTCAAAATAAAGTCTGGGAAGGGAATAAAAAAAGAATAATAAAGGGAAAAAAGGGGTTTGTAGAAAGAAAAGTAGTGAATTAAAAAAGGATAGAAAAAAAAGAAAAGAAAGGGGGATCACCATTATTTCCTCTGTGTGCGGCATTTTCCAAGCTGTTTTTAAACTTTCGCATCTCTTGAAAACCAATTGTGTCTTTATTTGTTTAGTGTGCTTACATTTATGAAAACTTGAATCTCATCATTCTATAAAAAAGTAGAATTTTAGACCTTTCCCTCCACCATTTAAGTAAAATATCAATTCCAGGACAATCATTGCACGGATTGAAAGAGAAAGATGAGTAGTACAATGAACAAAACATCTAAAGAAATAATACTAAATAATACTATAAATAAATTATATGATTATCAAAATTTGATTGATTTAAAAATATTTCGGTGAAAAACCTGTTATGAGACACAGCTACATAAAATATTATATGAAAATTTTAGCGAGCATTAATACTGGCGAACCGACTGGTCGCCAAAGGCGGCTAGTCTATTATAATAAAAATGCAGCTCCAAATGCGTTGCTAAGCGCAAAACTGGAGAACGGCTCGACCGATTCGGCTAATTTTTTTTAATATTTTCGTTGAGACACGAGGATGGTTCTTATGGAGAGAAAAAATTAAAAAAAACTGCGTGGAAAATAGTTAAAACGACACTTTTCTTACTTTCCCGCCAAAAATCTTCATTTCCTTCCCCCACAGCGAGTGAGATAGCAGGAAGTAATAAATTATGATTTGTTTAGAAAGAAATACGCGAAGTCGGTTGGTTTTCATTCATAGATGACGGGATGTTTAAAAAAGAAAGAAAATAGTTGCTTTTATGCAGTTGATTATACTGATTAAAAACATTCTTCTCAACGGACGTGAATATCATTTTCGTTTTTATTCGATGATGTTTCATTTTTTAATATTGCAATTGATTGTGTTCTGATATAAAGTTTTTTGTTGTTCTTAAGGATAAAAATTCTTTTTTTTTTATAAATACGACATTAAGAGCCCTTAATGTTTTAATGTTATTCTTAAAAGGATTTATATATTAAACGATTCTTTTTTATCAATTTTTTTTGGTGTTTAGTCTGTATGAATATTTTATCTATTCCTGCTCAAAATAAAGTCTAGACAGCGAAGGAAAAAAAATAAAAGGAAAAAAGGGTTTGTATTAAGAAACGTTATAAAGAAAAAAATATAGAAAGAAAAAAAAAGGACTTGCAGAAAAAAAGGACGGGAAAAAAGAAACTAAGGATGTGTGTGTCATTATTATTTCCTCTGAGCGCGGCATTTTCCAAGCTGTTTTTAAATTTTCGCATGTCTTGAAAACCAACTGTTGTTAGCGTTGGGTAACTGTTGTTAGTGTAACTTTATTTGTTTAGTGTGTTTACATTTAGACTCATGCCACCTATAAGACGCGGGCGTAGCAATTTGGGCCGTAGAACTAGAAATGCTACAAACCAAGCTAATTTTCAATCTACTTGGACTGCACAACAACTTGAAGAACGAAATGAAATTGAAAAGATTAGAATATTAGGATCACGTGCAATGCGTCGTGTTCAAGCTACTTTCAATATTTCACATGCGGCATTCAGCTACGATGTTTCAATTGACTACAGTTTCTACCAATGCGTTGCTATTGGATCTATGAATTTAGTTTGCTCACATTGTAAGGCATTGAAATACAAGAATGAAGCAAATGGATTGTGTTGCGCAATATGAGAGTATAATTGCAAAACGATCGATCTGGCGATATATTTTCTAAACAGCTCATTGACATTGGGGATGGCAAAATTCCTGTAGACTTTTTAACTGGCTGCATTACATTGCCTGCCAATTTTTGTCAGTTTACTGAATCAAAAACCGAGCTCATTCAAAAGGTTTTCCCAAACGTCTCTCAAAATTACAGAGATCTTTTTTGGTTGAGTGAAAGAGCAATATTAGCTGCCAAAAATACAGATGTAAATGAAATAAATTTCAAAATTCAAAATGAAATTGTGGGCGAATTAAGAACATATAAATCAATTGATTGCGCAACTAACTAAGATGATATTGTTAATTATCCACCAGAATTTTTAAATTCACTGGATTTTCCAGGATTGCCGCCTCATAATCTTCAATTAAAAGAAGGATCGGTGGTCATTATGTTGCGAAATATCAACCTACCACGTCTTTGTAATGGCACACGGCTAGCAGTAAAAACATTACTGAACAATGTGATCGAAGCAACCATTCTAAACGGAAAATATAGGGGAGAAGATGTGTTGATAACTCGCATCCCAATTGTACCAACTGATGTACCATTTGAATTTAAACGTCTGCAATTTCCAGTGCGGCTTGCTTTCGCTATGACCATAAATAAATCCCAGGGTCAATCGTTGCATTTTTGCGGCATTAATCTTGAAAACCCATGCTTCTCTCATGGACAGTTGTATGTTGCCTGCTCCCGCGTTGGAAAACCGTCAAATTTATTTGTTTACGCGCCAAATAATCAAACAAAAAATATCGTGTACTATAAAGCCTTACAATGAAAATATAATTACATTATTATTTAAGTATGTTGTTTCATTTTTTCATGTTTATAATGATTGTGTTCTGATAAAAAAATTGTTTTATTGTTGTTGTTCTTAGGGATAAAAATTCTTTTTCATGCATTAATGCAGCATTAAGAGCTCTTAATGTGTTTATTTTATTCTTGAAAGGATTAATGTATTAAACAATTCTTTTTATTTTCTAAGTGCTATGAAACACGTACGCACGTTATTAGGTTACAAAAGCCCAATAACTTGAGACAGTACGAAGTCTGTCGGGGAAGCTAGTTAGTCAATACAAGTATAATGTTTTTTCAGTTGAATTGTTAGGAAATATTGAAGGAATATAAAACTTTTTATTCCTAAATATTTTTAATGCTTGCAATTATAAATACGTAAATTAAAATATTGTTAAAATTTATCTTTCTACGGATTTGATCAGACGTTAAGCAATTAGTATATAATGCTAAATTGCAATTAATATAGAAGACGGTAGATTATTTGATATTTTATAGCCAAAAAAGAATTATTTGTAGCAGAATTTATAGTGTAAATTTAAATAAAATAATACTTTGAAACTTTTAAATGTTATTATTTGAAACTTATTCACTTTTTATATATTTATTTAAAAATTAACAGATGCATGTCATAAAGATGTATGAAAAGAAACTATTATACAGCTAGGTATTTTTATCTAAAACGTAACTTTAAATTGGCTAAAAATTGAGCAATGCCTATCTACTTAAGTTTCATAATCTTTATTGCCCTTATCCATTTGAAATTTTCCATTTTTAAAAATTCATCCTTCATATGATTCGTATATTTCAGTTTTCGCTCCTTTTTCTTCAAAAATTCAACAACTCCGAAGAAAGAAGAGGACTTTCACCTCATTTATATTACAACTCTTCCATTTATGAAGTTTCGGCTTAAATGAAATCTTAGATTCAGTGGTTTCTAAAATTTCGAAGTTGGTATTTTTCTCAATATGGAATGTGATGCTCAAATACAGAGGCTTGCAAATTTTCATCTGTAAGAATTTTGTTCTTCATTTTTTTAATATTCGAAATCAAATAGCTATATATAATAGATGCATCATATGTTTTTTTAGTATTAATTTTCATTATTATTTTTGATTCAATTGTTTTAGCTTTTTTTATGTCTATGTTATAAAATTATTATTTAAAATTATGTAAATTTCATAAGCAATTTAAATAAGTTTGGAATTTTTTTTTATTATTGCATAAAGGTGTGAAAAAAATTGAAGGTTTAAAAATAAATAAATATTAAATTGAAATCTGTTTTTCGATCATTCGTTCAATTAAATGTGTTCAAGTAACAATGAAAAATTTCAAAAATTTAACACCAATTAATATTTTTTAAATTATTCGAGATAATTGAATTAAAAGGATTTTTATGATTTGTAATAAGAGCGCATTACAATAAAGTAAAAATAATAATTAACGCACTTTTCATTAGTTTTATCTCAATGTTACTCCATTTTCAAATAATTTAATTTTTGAAAAATTTTTGATCTCAATATGGTAATGGATTAATTTATAATCAATTCACATTTATTTTTCTGTTTCAATCAATGGTATGTATTCAATAAGATCACATGCAGTAAAAAATCAATTAGGAGTAATGATTAATTATCTTGTAATAAAAGATAATAAATTAGTAATAATCCTTAATTACTTTATAATAAAAGATAATCAATTAGGAGTAATGATTAATTATCTTGTAATAAAAGATAATAAATTAGAAATAATCCTTAATTATCTTATAATAAAGTTATAAGATAATTTATCCTTAATTATCTTAAATAAATTAGGAGGAGTCATTAATTATTTTCTAAAAAAGGTAATCAGGATAAAATAATCTCAATATGGTAATGGATATCGTGGATTAATAATTATAATATAATTCATTAAGTTACCTGTGTACTTTGTAAATTTAAATCTGCTTATCACCTAAAGAAACATTGGTATGATTTGGACATTTAAAAATATTTTGGTAATAAAGAAGCCAATTTCTTGACTATCCTTGGATTTAAATTTGTGCCAATTTTCACGTGATTTACTAGACGTTTTAATTGAGTCATTCATTGTTATAACTAAATCCATCTGAAAATGTTGTGTGGTTTTAGCTGTTATAACATCCAGAAACACAAAAGATTAGATGTTCCAGAAATTTTACCGAAACAAAAAGCAACTCTTAATCTGCCGGAATAGCATATTATTCCAAAAACTAAGCATTTGTCCCATTCATCCTTTTTGTAAGGGTACGTATAAGTTAGATTTAGTTTAATCGGTGGTTTCAAAGACGTTTGTTTTTTATTGTTTTATTTCATTACATGATAAACTAAAGAATAATAAAAGCATTTTTAAAAACAAAAACTAAAAGAGCAGTCATTTTAATGGCTTGGCGATACAACCGTTTTCTTTCAGAAAAAGAAAGTCAGGACTCGAGTTATTATTTTATCATATTACTTTATGAGACCAAAAATGGCATTATAGTAAATTATGTTTGTTGTAATTCTAATGGAATAAAAGTTTGAGAGAGACAACCATTCAGATTAAATACTTTGAATTTTTTGACAACTGAGAATTGTGAGATTTTTTTTATAGCTTATCTTTTTCACGATGCAAAATATAAAATTACTTATCCGAATGACTAAAAGAAAACGTATATAGAATATTCAAAGTCCAAATGACAGTTAATTTACCTACTTATTCATTTCATATTTGAGTTATTCCTTTACAACAAATGAAATTCTTAAATAATTATTGACAACAAATTACGATTTTTTTCCTTCAGAGTAGAGCCATTTCAAATGACTTCATTGTGGAATGAAATATATAATTTGCTATTCTAACATTTAACTGGCGTTTTTTCGCTATGCAGTTAATTGAAGAACCTTTTTCTATTACAGAGGACGTGCCATAAATAAATTAGTAGGGCTCTATTACAGCGATTTAAATTTAAACAGTTGTATATTATAACAGGATATAAATTAATAAATGAAGAAAGTACAAGAATGGGTTGCATAACTTTTCTGAAAAATGAATGTTTCACCTGACGAACTCAACTCATTTTTTAAAAATTCAGTTCAAGCGCAGGTAGTTTATTTTTATGAGCATAGTTTTTCAAATAACGGAGATAGAATATTATTAAGATATCAGATATTAAATAAATAAATTACGCTTACTTGTTTAAAGAAAACTAGTTTTCAGTTTTAAGAATTGTTAAATTAAAACTATTGTTTTCTTAGAGATTTAATAATTTATTCAATGAATATTTTTCTGCTTCGTTCTTGCATAACAACTTTTTATCAAAATCTCTATAATTATTTCTATGTATTTATTTTTAACTATTTTTAGAGGGCAAAAATTTAAATAAATTAACTAGTGAACTTCGCCCTCCTCGAGAATATTTTCGATGAATATAATATCGATTATGATCTTTATTTGTCTAAATATTTAATTGGAACTGAAAATTTAGAAAAAATGATGCAAGTTACTATTCTTTTTAGTTTCGTATAAATGAAGCCAACATTCATATGTTGGCTTCATTTATACGAAACTAAAGAGAATAGTAACATTTCACAGATAAAAAACAAATATTTAGCTTAGTTCTGTAGCTTTTAAAGAGAACTGCACTCTTAAAATATTATGAATGCATATCAGATTTGAATATTTCTTATATAATCAAAGAGAAATAACAATTTTCTCTTATAATCAAAAAGAAATAATTGACGATACTTCGTAAAAATGTTACTGGGGAAATACTAATGTTCCTTGTAAAGCGGTGGGACACATATCGTCACATTCAATTTTGAGAGAACGAAGAAAATAATTCTTTTAGGAATGAAGTATTCTATCTTCAAGAAATAGATCCTAAACCTCCCTTTTTTTATGGTGAATAATATATTGTACCTCAAAAAGTTAAATAAAATTACATTTCATTTTCCGTTACTTTTCTTTTAAATAAATATTAAATTGTTTTTTTAATTGTAATTAAAAGAGAAAATTTTTAAATCACAATTTGATTTTTAAATAAAGTACAAATAATCGAAATAAGGTCGGGTGCAGCAAATATAGGTGATTCAGTTTCTTCAGATTAAATAAATAAAATTATCATTAAATTCTGTATAAATTCCTAATTTTGAAGAATACAGAATTTAAAAAAATCTTATGATCATAAATGTTATAACCTTGTTTTTGCAATGTTCATTAATATTATTAAACGTAAAATTTTGAAATTGGTTTCACAGTTTTGCAAGATATTACTTTTCGACTTTTATGGGGAAACAGTAAGAACTATTTTTAATACAATATCTTAAATAAAAAGAATAAAATAAAACTTCAGTTATCATTTGTTACAATATATTGCAAACGAATCAAACCTTGCAAAACAAGCCTTTCCATCTTTCATAACATTATGTATACATTGCTGAAGATTACTTGTTCAATATTTACAATATTGTCTAGTATTGCCCCAAAATATTTTAATTTGAGTTTTTTTGAGGAAATTGCAAACGAATCTTTGCTCTAATTAAAGTTAAATCTGAAATTTTATAGAAATTATACAGAAATAGTAAGATATGATTTTTTTTCCAAATGCATACTAAGGAAAACCTCTAATTCATTTTTAAAATCAAGGTAACTTTATATCAATGGCATTTCATGCCAAAAAGTAGTAAAAAAAAGGAGAATTAACCTTGATCCTATGAATCATGTTTCAGCTGGAATTCTTTCCACACCAATGGCAACCACCTGCTATTCTCCCATGGTGTCTTCATTTGATTTATACATCTGGTCTGATATCCTGTATAACGTAATACATAGCAATCTTTCTAAGCTAATCTGTAGATCTGGCTTTGATAATTTCAGCTGATATTTTCCATTGCACAATGTATGTTAAAATGCAATACTGTGTATTGTAGCAATACACAATTTTGTGCATAATTGCACATTACAGCAAATTGAAACACCAAATTTTGTGCAAATACACTATTAAAGAATATATTTCAAAATAATTGCAAGATTTTTTATATCAGAAATTATTAGTTAGTAATTTATAATTAATGACTTTTCTTATAAATTTGAGGAACGGATTATAGATACCAAATGATTGAAACAGTAAGAAAATTGATGTGACATTTTTAATGTGCTTTAATTTTAAACAACTTTTAAATATATTTATTTCAACAAGAAAACATGAAATATTTAGTTTTACATAATAGACAAAATAAATTTTTATTTCTCAATTTCGAAAGTACGAGAAATTTTAAAATACGTAATACGTAAAAATTAAAACTTCTAAATATTTATAATTTTTAACTAAATTTTCAAAAATGTTAAATTTTCTAAATACATATTATTACTTATTATAAAAATCTTAAGATATTAATTTTATTTGAAAACTATTAACAATTTTTAGCACAGTTTCTTCAGACTATATTTCGCGAGGTTGAATTATATATAAACACTGATGAGCTAGAAAAACTGCTATAGCAGATTATATGCAAATAATAGAGGTTTTAAACTAATCAGTGTAATGCGCTGCTGTTGATAGTGAGTATATAAGACAACATGCGTCTGAAGAGGTTATTACTTTGATTCTTGCCGTTATAATAACAAGTTATAAGGATTTAAGGGATTTTTAATGGAGACTAATTTGGCTTCGCATTAGAAATGATGTACAGCATTTCCAAAGTAGAGATAAAATTTGGATTTTTACTCTCAATCATTTCTAGGATGTTCCCCGAACACTATATTTCCGGTCAAATTCCAAAGTCTTTGACAGTAGTGCGGCTTGAAAAAGGCCTTTATAGAAGGGATCATCGACACTTGAAAAGAATGGATACACGAAATAGACGTTCAACACTTCCTCATATTGCTGCGTATTTTAATACACGCCTATCAACAAGTGTCAAAACTTTTATCCTTCTCTTGGCCACCTAATTATCCTCACATGAAAATTATTTACCATACCTGGGATTTTTTACAATATGTTGTCCTTAGGACATGCCCACTACCTCGCATTCCCTGGCTTTGTGGACTTCCGGCAAGAATCCTGGTATGAACTCGCTAAATAATATCTTCAAAAATTAGTTGTATGCATGCCACACCATGCTGTAGTATTTCTGCGTGATCGATGGGAACTCTACATGATATTAGATTGGTGAACCAGTTCTTTTTTTTTGGCACTTCAGTATATGTATACATTTAATTAACTTATAAATAAATAATTTTATGAACTCATTTTTAACTCTGTTTGGATTCCATACCTTTTGGTCCTTGCCATTTTTTAAAAGTCTCCCTTTTTTTAATTTTTATTAAAAATAAGAAAATTGATGTATGTTTCATGTGTTTTCTTTTATAATCGATAAGAAATTCAAAAATTTGAAACTATTACCGATTGAAATGTGATTAATGTACATAAAAACACATAATGGCATTTTAAATTTTTTTCATGAAATAGTAAGTAAATCAAGTATCAGCACACCAAGCACGATAACAACAACGTAAAAATATTAAAAAATATATCTTTATTTTGTTAAATCTATTCACTATGCATAGTTTAAGCATTGCTTTTTTGCATTACTTTTAGAAATTAAAGAAATAACAAGGCATGATAACAGATATACCAATATTGTCATCTAGAAAATAAATTTTAATTCAATGAATATTAATGGAAATATTCTGTTTGGAGTTGGTAATCTCTAGATTAAAAATTGGCTAGTATATTTCTCTGTTTCAATTCAAACTTCTAAAACTTAAGATTTAAAAAAATTCAAAATAATATGTAAACTCTAAAAAAGAGACTGTCTATACAAGAAAGTATTTTATGAAGAGATGTATCCAGTATTGGCAAAATTTACTCCAGTAATGGTAAACTTATATAATGAAAAATATATGGCTACATCTGTATGTAATTATGAATATCTTTAGTCGTTACCTTATGGACAAAGCAGATTAATCACTAGAAGTTTTCATTGACTGAAGGATTGATGCACATACCGTACCAATGAATAATTAGTGCTTCATTCGACCTCATTTAGAAAATCTTCCTGATTTAATCACTTAATTGTTTGATCTATTTCCTTGTTCTATTCATTCACCGTACGTGTCCCTCGTGAGATGGATGTTAAAGAGAATAAACAAGAATGGGGATTTTGCAGGGGACTGGGAAAAGCTGCAAGCTTTCCTGTACTTAAATATTCCTTCTTCTTTAAAATGTATTATCTTTGATTGTGTGTGATTTTTTTTTACTTTTTCTTTACAATGTAAGTGAAAGTTTTTGGATGACACCTTTGTGAAAGATAATGTAGGACTTTTCAGCTCTCACTATATGGCAATAATATTTAGGGTTTTTCAGGTTCAAGTTCTCTTTAAATAAAGTTTTTATAACTGAATTAATGGAATGAGTTACCCTACTTCTATCCAAACATTATAAATTAGTTAAGATATTTATGGGATTAAACATTGATTATGAAAGTCACTTAAAGGGTTGGCACATATATAAAAAAATATAAGGTTTATAAATTAAATTAATTATAAGTCATGAGGGCACATAATTTCTATTTAAGATGTGCAGAATCTTGCTATGTTTTCCCTTTGACATCCTTAATGTGTCAGAAAATGTGTGATTTTTAAATATTTTAGAGATTTGGAGCGTCACGTATCGGTGATTTATTTAAAAATAACTCAAAGAGATGACTAGTAAAAATCACTCACTGAAGAAATTTAGACGAATAATAACCTTTATATCTGCCTAAATTTGTTTCCTTTTTCTGTTTAAAACTTATGCAGATAACATATTCTATTTTACATTCCATTACTTTCAAGAATAATTCTGTTCTCAGAATAAATTAGAAAAAAAGACTTTTCATTGAATAATCTCTAAAATATTTTGCTTCATTTTAATTCTTATTTTATCAAAGGCGTATCATATTGTCCCATCTTCATGCAGATTTCGTCAATCTATTATCAATTTTATAGGAATACATTTAATAGGTTTTTTTTTATTTAGAAGTAATTTCTGTATAGAGCCGACCACTCAGCTATCACTGAACGTAGCAGTATCGACAGCATTAGTTGTGGCCAACCCGTAGATGTACTTCTGGACGTTTCTTACCATTTACTTATGTTTTTAATTCTTATAATTATTTGAATATTATATAATCTTATAATTATCTTATATTAATCTTATATTCTTATAATTATTTGAATATTACATAATCTTATAAATATATTATATTAATCTTATCTAATTCTTATAATTATTTGAATATTATATAATCTTATAATTATCTTATATTAATCTTATCTAATTCTTGTAATTTTTTGAATATAATATAATTTTATAATTATCTTATATTAATCTTATCTAATTCTTATAATTATTTGCAATCACTCCTCATTTATCCGTTTACTGGTTTCATGAACTTCGATTTTTTTAGCAGATGCTCTAATTTGTGAACGTATTTCCAAAATGAAACATAAGTACATTTTTATTGATTTCAGTTCAAATAAACTTACTTTAAAATGATATTGAAACTCTACCATTAATTTGCAGACAGAAACTGCTATCTATCTCACTAAATAATCCCCAATATGTAGCCCAAATCATCCACAAAAGATATACAAATATAAATAGATGCTTTTGGGGGAAATAAAAGAAACACTCAAATGCCTCAAAAATGTTTTCAAAAATAGTATTTCCCAAAGGATACAATACTTTACCTAAAACATAGTTAAAACTCATAGAAATAGCAAATAGCTGAAATACAAATCGAAGGAAAGTATATCATTTGTATAAGAGTGCAGTCTCTTATTATTTTCTCTTTAAATCTAATAACAAACAGCATCAAATTAAAATAAAATATGTAGAGCGAAGGGAAATAGTACGTTCGAGGGAAAAGTTAAAAAGAAAAAAAATATTTATTTTGAAGTTTGGAAAATTTTAAAACAAAAATTAAAAGTGATACGTTCCTTTTTATTCCTTAGTGGCATCATTATTAGCAGAAAATAGCCTTATTTCTTTGCAGAATTAATCTTATGCTATTATTTTTTAATGTTGTAGATGTATAAAGAATCTTAATTTTAAGAAAGAATATCCTAATATTATGTGCAAATAATAAAAATAAAATTTAGGGAAACATTTCATACATTACAGATTTTTTTATTATGGAAAATGAAATTAAAGAAATAATGTTTGGTGATTTTAGAAAAGAAAAATTCTATGAATATTTTACTTACATTCAGCTCATTTAATCAAAAGTAAAGCATGAAAAAGGAAGGTTTATGATTTATTGCATAAAGAAAACTATAAATAAAAATCAATTATTTATAAAAGGAAGCAAAAAACAATGAATTGTTTAATTATTTCATTTAAAAAAAACATATTGGATTTATGTTTTACAGTCAGGATTATAAAATTTATTTCCAGAATGAAATACTGAAATATTCAATCACTTACATGTTCAAACAAAGTTTTTCCTAACATTAAATGATTTAATATAGGTAATATAATGCTATATCAATATTTTAGAATCATATATTCGGAACAAAATACTTTTATTAAGGATATTACAAATTTTCAAGTAAACTCATTAAAATATTTAAAGGAGTTTAATAATTTCAGATATAACATAAAGAAAATTAAAAATTACATTTTAATTCAAAATTGAGTATTCTTTAGTAAAATTTAAAATAAATTCTACAGTGTCTAAAAACAATCGCTCCTTGTTTGGTTTGGCAAAAGATTAAGATAGAATGTGTTCCATCCTTAACACCTACAATTTTAAATAAAAATAAATTTTTAAAAATAACTACAACTATGATGATAGAGAGCAATTGTAAATGAACTAGAAGAATTTTGTTGATATTAAATTAGAATACATTTTTCCTAAATTACCTAGAAAGAAAGAATTTAGACTGCTCAAAACAATTAGGGGAGCAAGCAAAAAAAAATCAAGAAAATTGTGCGGAACAGCCACTTATTGGCATACAATGGGTAGTACACGCGTATCCATGCGCAATACAGAGAAAAAAAATTAAACAATGTGGAATTAAGCTTTAATTCTTTGAAAATATGGAAAAAAACACGAAAAGATGATTTAGGGCAACAATTTGGTTACATGTAAACGATAAAAAAAAGGCTCTGAATAGACATGATGCATGAGTTTTAATAGGGCGTGTGGTCTCCTCGAACAGCTAAGACTGCTGCACACATGTTTGCCATGGATGCGATGAGGTTATCGATCAGACTTTGGGGAATACTGTTCCATTCCTCAAGACGTGCAATCTCCAAGTCTGGGACAGTCAGAGGCGGCCTTGGCTGAGCAGCAATGCGTCGTCCAAGCATGTCCCAAACATGCTCGATTGGATTCAGGTCAGGAGAGCACGCTGGCCATTGCATTGTTTCAGCTTCAAGCATGTTATCCACCAGACGAGCTCTATGCGGTCGGGCATTATCATCCAGGAAAATAAAGGAATCGCCAATGGCTTCAGCGTAAGGGATGACATGAGATCGCAGTATCTCGTCTACATACCTGCAGTCCGTTAAAGTGCCATTCCGAATGATATGCAGGTCCGTACGTCCGCCTATGCTGATTCCACCCCATACCATCCAACCAGCTCGTCTGTATTGTGACCTTTCACGAACGAATGCGGGGTTATTTCGAGGGCCCCTCTCCCGCCATACCAGAACACGTCGAGTGTCACACTCCAGACTGAATCGGGATTCGTCTGTAAACAGCACTTGGCTCCAATCATGTTGCTGCCAATCTCAAAGTTCAGCAGCCCATCTTCTTCGGGCCGCACGGTGGCGTGGGGTCAACGGAATACAGAATATTGGCCTACGTGCATAGAGCCCTCCCCCATGAAGCCTATTACGTACTGTTTGACTGGACACCTTTCGTCCTGTTGCCAAGAAAAACTGTATTTGCAGCTGAGTAGCATTCTCTGTTCTGTTTCGACGGGCTGTTAACCGTATATACCGGTCATCAGTTGCTGTAGTGGCGCGTGGCCCGACCTTGCCCTGGTCGACTTCTAACATTTCCTGTTTATTGGAATCGATTCCACAGCCTTGCAACGACACTTCTGGCGACTCCAACAGCGTTCGCGACACTCCGTTGTGTTTAGCCTGATTTTCCAGTCGGCCTATGACACGCCATGCCATGGATTCCAGTAAATCACATCAGACATTCTCATAAACATGTCTCAAAAACATAAAGACTGCGCAATCAAATTTCACAGTTACAGCAATAAAACAGACGTTTCTGCAACATTCCGATTTCTGGCTTTATCTCCTTTTTCTGGTTTTTGACGTCATGAACTTTGATTTGTATATAATTTTTTTTCTTCCGTTTCCTGGCAGGCTGTAATTTATGGATGATTCATTTTATGTTACTTATTGGTAGTCATTTTTGCGTAATTCTGTTAAAACCATATGCTCCCCTAAATGTTTTGAGCAGTGTACATTTTGATCATGATACAGTTTCATCCATAAAAATCAGCAGTTTTAGAAACTCATCTCCAATGCAGCATCTTGTAAGCAAAAACAGAATAATAAATAGGGTATGAAATAGGTAATTTAATTTATATTTAAAACTAATATATTGCTATTTGGTTTATCTTTTGTTTTATTATATGTGTGTTTATTATTTTTAATTTATATATGTATATTTATTCATTCATTTGTCAGTAAAGAATAATTTTACTTTGCACACAAGCGCATATACTTTCTGAAGAAATGTCCATCCATTCGAAATGAAATTTTTTGAACGATAAATATCGGATCCCCAGTATAATCAAAAATTTTCAATAATGGAAATTGTTTTCTGAATATGACTTTTAAATAAAAAATACTAGTATCATATCACTTATTGCAGTTTTTAAAGTATCAAGAATGAATAAATTAAAACTATTTTAATTCCAGAGACTAATTTATTTTTATTCCGATTTGATCAATTATTTGTTTCCTTCAACAAGAAATTCACCTCTACTTACAGATTATTTTTACACTGCTTAGAAGCCAAAGGAACATAGATAAAAGATTCCATTTCAAATGGCCATATCACGTAGCAGCAGAAACATTTCGGAAATGTAGCGAAGGACAGAGAAACGTATTTTGATTTTTGACATAAACCATCCGAAAAAGAAACTCCACATCTCACCACAGACATTAAAAAGGTTTGTTTCAGTCTGTGGCCAGGATTTACGATCCTAGCGTTTCGTATTTTCGTACTTAGAAGGTGAGAGATTTATGGGACTTATCGATTGACAACATCCTTTTAGAGCCGCTGAAGGAAGAACATTTTGGGAAATAAAAAAAGACCAAACTCAGCTCGCGAAATAGAACCGCGGGTAATGACAGATATCAAAACATCAGCGAAAGCTCCACTTTCTAAAGTGGAATTAATGTTATTATTTCAGAAACTACGAATGAAAACAGAAATGCATTAATTAGTTACCCTTTCCTCTGATAAAGATTTTCCCTGCGTACAAGTTCCTCGCTGGAAATGTTCCAAAGAATAAAATAAAAATCAACTAATTACAACTAAAAGGATTAAATAAATGAATTCGGAAGTTTGGGGTAAATTTAAGAATTAATAGTTAGTTAATGAACAAACACAAAAAGATAATATTTTTAGAGAAAAGATAGAAATGTAACCGAACTTTCGTCTTTGTTATTAATTACGGGATTTTAAAGACAGCATAACTACAATTTTGGATTTTAAATGCTTTTGTTGAAAGGATGATATATTTATGGCATCAAAGCCAGATACATTTGAGTAATGGTATTTTAATACATGTATTTCTTGACGTTTTGCTGATATCTATTGGAAAGCTGGGAAAAAGCAAAGTAATTCTTATAGGCTGTGTTCGACTTGTTGCTTTTCTCGTTTATTTGCCTAATTCGCCTAAACTTGTGATTATAATGATATTGAAATAGCGTAATTTCCATTTTTGACATAATTGTTTCTCTATTAAATATTTCT
Organism: Argiope argentata; assembly: GCA_026289955.1. Taxonomy (NCBI): domain Eukaryota; kingdom Metazoa; phylum Arthropoda; class Arachnida; order Araneae; family Araneidae; genus Argiope; species Argiope argentata. The sequence continues at coordinate 3,992,814 of JAOUZG010031916.1, read as the reverse complement.
TTAAATCTTTATATTCATCCCCATTATTATAGGAATCTCGTCATCATACATATCCCTTTCTGAGTAAACGGAATCTAAGATGTTATGCAAAGGAAGATGTTAGACAGAAGTTAGGATCTCCTGTCATCTCCATTTCTCAACATAAATCGCATGTGTCCATCCACTATGCAAGATAGAGCATTAAAAGAAGCTGCATCTTCTGATTTCATGACAAAAGCCAAGAATGTTGCTTAACGGTTTGAGTTTTCTTTAAAAAAATCATCTTAAAAAACACACACCAGCGAGAAGTACACTGTTGCGATTATTATAACTTTTTTTTATAACTGAGTGAATCTGAATCTTGCTTCTCTGTAAGAGCAAGATGTGCATTCTCCAGATCGATTTTGAAATCTTGGTTTTTGCTGCAGTCGGATTGACAAATGCGAAAACAAAATTTTGTCTTCAAAAGTATTAGAGATCGTGGAACTTGGGCATTTACGATTAAAGGCTCAGTTATTCTTGTATGCACAGAAAATTTTGTAACAAGTGGGGAATAAGGGGAAAGTTCCAAAATTTATTCTTGGAAAAAATCTCCCCTCCAGATATTTTCTTTCCCAGACAGTGACACATCACCGCCACGGGGCCCAGAAACCACTCACTCCGGTTTCGCTACTCTTGCTCTCATACATTTTCCCACGTAGCTCGTCCAACTGCCGAAGCATTGTCGCTATTGAATAGTTCTGGTAACAAAATTGCAAATTAATTCCGACTTCGTGAAAGACTTTTTTCTTTTTTAATAATGTATATGAAACAGCATCTTTCTTGATTGATTTGGCAATTATTGATTTTTAAAATTGTTCTAAAACTTTTGAATGACCGTTTATGTCAAATTGAATAAAATGAATGAATGTGTATATGTATTCCACATATTTAAGGAAGTAATCATATTTTTATTCAAAGCTTCACTTGTATGTTTTTTTTTTAATTAAAAGAACGCCAATTTCGTAAGAAAACTCTTTCTGTTATTAAAATGCAAAGTACCACCCATTGTTTAATTAGCTTCAACAGTTGATTATCATGGATTCAGAAAATACTGAATAATTTTAAATATAAGTACAATTCTTTTTATAGAAAGGCAAAAAAATGATATTTGGAACGAATATTTCATTAACTTCAACTGAAAAATATAAATTGGAGAAAATGATGTGTGACTAATTAATGTATGATTATTAAGCCGTATGAGCTATCAAAATGTAGATTTTAAAATCCAGTTATGATTATATTTTAATGCTTTACCTGGAAATTAAAGTAATATTTTTACATTTATTATAAATTAGCATATTATATTTACTTCGATGTTTCAGTTTACCGAATATTTAAATGGAAAAGCATTTCTATTAGATACAATTAGATTAGATGTAATTTCCGACTTTATTTTTTTTTATTATTTTTTTCTTGATGATTTAGGAATAAAGGTAAGTATTGTTCAATCTTTAACCGAATTAAAAAAACACTACACTATTATAAATACTGAAAGTTGGAAATTCCGATTTAAAAACATGTAATTCCATTTTTTTAAATAAATATATTCTTTATATTCTTCTAAACGGTAAATATATACCAAAATACATAAAGTTTTGCAGAATTATATTTTTTATAATTTTTTTAAATATTATGTATAAAAGTATTGATTTATTTGTAAATTCTTGTTTACATTTTTAATCATCTAATTATTATACTCTTAAGAGTGGTAGGACACCGCTTATTGGTGGATGAGAAAATATACATATCTTTTCACCTATCCTAAGAGTAAAATAATTTTGTAGGAGTTTTTTTTTACTTCATTTCTATTGGTGTGTATTTTCTAAGGAAGAATACGTAGTTGAAGTTTTATTAATTCAGGTGTATTAGTTATTTTAATAAATATCCCGTATAATGGAGCTATCGTGTCGCTCAGTTTTCGAATAATAAAGCTTTAGAAAAACAAATTGCTAATAATTACCACATAATTTGATAACAAATTTCTCATAGGCAACTGTGTCATTTCAATTTAACAAAAAGTACGGAGAAAACTTAAAACATCGGAAAATGTTATACAATTTTGGTGCATTTATATTATTAGTAAACGGGCCATTTCAATTTACAGGCTTTAAAAATAGTAATTAGACTCGCGTATTTGCAAAGGAGTTATATAACTTAGGCAGATACATGTTAAAATTGGAATAAAATGGTTTATTAGAACAACAAATATCAAAATTTCAACAAAGAATAAAAGGATATTGATACTTTTGAAAATTGAATATAAGAATAAATGAATAAGGATTTCTCCTAGCAACTGCAAACATTTCTTCTCTGAAACTTCTTCGCTAGATTTTGTGCCGCAGAATAAAAATCTACACAACTTCTGCTCACTTAGAAAGAGACATTTCGCTATATATGAAACTTTTGGAGGGAAAGAAGTGTGCTAATGACCTGGGATTTCTGATCAGAGAACTTCTTGCAATAATAATAATAATAGAAGATATGTGAAAGGTTATTTATATGCTATATCTTTTTTTCTCTTTGAGTTCAACGATCTTGTTTTTTTATTATTTTCCAATAGATCCAAGCATATTTGCGAGGTTATTGATGTACATGCAAGGACATTAACTACTTTTTTTGAGGTCATAGGAGCGGGAGATGTGAAAGACATTATACTAATTGTAAACGCTTCTATTCTGCTGCCATTATTTATTATTAATAGAACGAATAAGTATGAAATATTATTAATTTTTTCTTTGGTTTCTTTCAATTATACCTTTATTAAGGATTGGAAGTATTAGTATATAATACAGAGCTTTTTTTAAGTATTATAAAATTCTCTTTTTTTTAGTATTCCATCTTAAAATTTAAACAACATTTCATTAATCTTTCATTCTGATAAGATTGAAAAATACTCATATGATAATTTTTGTATATCTATTTATTATATTTTCTGAAAAGAAGTAATGACAGCAGTAAAGTAATTCCATAATTTTAATGAATTAGTTTAATTTTTAAATTTATTTCAATTTTAGTATGGCCGTTTCATCAGAATGACAAAAAAACATGTTCTTTGACAACTTGAATCACTAGAATGAATCACTATAACTTCACAAAGATGCACAAAACAAAAGGACATCAAATTTTGTTTCTATTTTTCTATTCTTCATCAATGTATTTGTATTTAAATTCAAATTTTCTTTAAAAAATTTTAAACAATACAGGTAAAAAAATTTAGTTTTTTTAATCATAATTTAACAAGGTACTCTTGTATTTTTCAACATTGCTTCCTTTCTCATATATATATTCCTTATTTTTTCTTAAAATATATTTTATCATTTGCAAAGTAAAATTCAGCATTTTTCTTTACATTTTAATGCAAAAATAATTCATTATAATGCAAGAAATTATTTCAATATGAAAATATACTTAAAAGTAATTTTAAATTTAATATTTAATCATGCCAAATAAATAGTAACTGCTTCAAACATGTACACTTAGCGCATTAAAAAGCTACTTTTAAGTAAAGAATTAATGGTATTTTTTACAATTTTTTTTCTGAGGGAATATTTTGCATTCTTTTTATTTTTTAATCTATATTTTATTGATAGTTTTATATAATACAAAAAAGTATTTTTCACTAGAAACTTTTCATAACAAGTTAATTGTGATTTAAAAAAAGGGAATCTGTCAAAAAATATTATTAAAATCATTAATTAATCTAAAATAATGAGAACTCTGTTAATCTATTTATTTTGCGTGTATCATATTTCATGACTATAAACTTTTAGTGATGTTTTTACCATTCTGAGATGAATATAAATGACTGGTAATCTTTCAAAAAATATTCAATTATAAATTATTGTATTTTAAACTAATTTTTTTCATGATAATCATCATTTCTTTTCTCATATATAGAATTTAAATTGCAGTAATATTATTTCATTTAAATATAAGAATGGTTTGATTTTAGTATTTTACAAATATTATACTTTTTCTTAATTTTATAAAGTTCAACATAATGAGAATACTACCTACAACATTTTTATTCTCTCTTAGAGCAAATAGTAAAGCAATCCACAGTATGATTAAAAAATAGTTTGAAATATAAGTTTTTAATAGGTTCAGACAAATGCAAATTTATGAATGATAGGTTGCAGCACATGGATTTAATAATTTCATACATTTTAATTCTTCATCTACATAAGAATAAGTTGAACGAAAGTAACATTTCAAAAAGTAACAATAATTTGCCATAAATATTTTTCTCATTTTGTTTTCTTTTGGCTCATTTCCTTTATCATTACTAACGTTAGAAACTTAACTCTTATATTATACTCTAGAAACACTAATTAATAGGTAATTATTATTATTATTCCTTGTATTTATTTCAAAAAATATTTCTGTTTATTTATTTTAGTGGTGAATTGTAAATTATAGAGTAGGAGCAGACGATTTATTTTATTGGCTATTTTTATAAAAATACGAATTTAGAGTACGGCCATTGGCAACCAAAAATAGTACTATATGTTATTCTTTTTTTTATTAGAGTTGTTTAATGAATTCCTGAACTGAGTAAAGAAATAAACGATTTTTAATGCCATAAGATGGATAGAGTATTTCTTCAAAGTGTTTTCAGTTATTTAATCAGTGCATATACTGCGAAAAATACGTATATCTTTGCTACTAATTTGATGTAAATAAAATGTATTTTCATACATAGCTAGAGGTACATCATTTATAAGAAGACATTTCACTTCTTATTCTAAAATTGGCATAGCGCTAAACACATAAATAATGAGTTCTGATTTATAATATCTAGCATATGTTGATGAATTATCAATCGAATACTACTTAACTTTCACCAACAAAACTTTTAATTTTAATCGGTTATAACCTCACTTTCCGCAAAGAAGATGCGGCAGCGATTATGCATTTCTTTCGAACATTAAAAAAAAAGCTGTTTCATCTGCAGAAACAATGGTTTTAAGTGTCGAATGCAGAAAGTTCCAGCTTTATAGTTAGAGACACGCTCTGTGAAAGCTTCCTGACATGCATACAAAATGAGAGGAGAAACGTCAAATGCAAAGAGCTCGGAAGATTAATCGGAGCTGATCTTTGAACATAAATTAGGATAGAAAACTCGCTCATGGTTTTGGCTGTTTCTTTCGTTTGTGTCTCGATAGGTTGACGTTTATGTACTTCAACGAAGCCTCGTAATTTTGTAAATTAGATTACACGGCTAATGGTTGTGCTCCGCTCCCTTTAGCTATTAATTTCTCCTACATCACTCTCTCTTGATTTAAAATTACTGCGAAACAGTTACTTTTTTCACTCGCCCCTGGAATTTAAGAAAGAAAATTTAATTAGTTATAAACAACAATGTAAAAGTATTCACGTGTTCCAAGTAACTCACGTAAGTGCAGGGAGAAAAATAGAATTTCTGGAAACCCGAATTATTTAGTTTTCTAATGGTCTTCGGATGTATTGTATTAATGCTGTTTGTACATCAAGATAAAATATGAAACATAGAGTCTATTTAAAAAGTTTTAAGAAGTTATAGCTTTCTGAATATTAAATAGTATTGAATTATAAAATTGAAATGTGAATCTCGAAGTATCAAATTTTCTTGCAGAATAAACATACCCAACACTTCGTTTTTTTAAAATAATATTTAACGAAAGTCTGCTAATGGGAGAGATACATCACAACTTCTCCAGCAAGTTCTATAATATTTAATATAAAATTAATAATTTTCTGTAAGGAAACACACTTTTTCAATCATTTCAAACTGTTTTATGAAAATATTCATGCAACGTTGTTTGCTTTGAAAATAAATATCGAAACCAATCACTTGCACTGTTACAAGAAGTAAAAAATAATAATAATTTCACAACAATACATACTGTACAATTATTGATGTAATCTTTCGCTAATAGGTGTTTTTCTCGATCATTAATTGATTTTTAATGTAATTCTAAATTTCCCATTTAATAAATATTAAAAGCAGATATCTTTAATAGATTTTCTAAGCATTCTTGGGCTAATTTCTTAGCTTCTTGGCAGCTGATTTCTGGATTCATGATTTATCATAAATTAGTAAAAATTGTCAATGTATTGATAAGTATGTGAATACGAGACAAACTTGTACTACCAATAAAGCTATTATTTCCCATAAAATTAAAAAAAAAAACCAAAATTTTTTGAAATAGATGGGTTTTCTAGTATACAAATTATTCCGAAACTAATATACATAATTTTGAAAGAATACTAACAGTAGATTACTTAATTTCAAATTTCGTTGTTCCAAAAGGATTAATCGAATATTAATATTCATGACTTATTACCATCAGAAATACAAATAACTTTTTTGTGCGTAGTGAAATATTTCGCAGCCAGTTTTCGTATAACTTTATAGAATTGATATATTGATATCTTCAACTGAACAATAACATAACAATTGCACATTTCAAGAAATAAATTATATTCAAAATGTTGGTCTATGTCTCAAAAGGATAAGTAATATTTAAATGAAGACGGACCGTCAACTTGGACCGTCAACTTGGACGGACCACAATGTCTCATGTCTATAAATTAAAAAGCAAATATTAGAAAAGAAAGAAGGAATATAATAAAATTGAAACGATTCACAAGATGAGAATTTCAATTAGAAAAAAATTAGAAGAATTAATGACAATTTTCATAACTTCGGAATTTGAAATATTTTGAAAATTGCTATGGCATTAGGTCACTTGGAAAAATTTCAAAATATAAAAAATCATATTTATTCCCAACCAAAAAACTACGATAAAACTAAATGAATGAGAAAGCATTTGAATGGGAAATGTAAATTAACTCCCTTTTAGATATTAAATATTTAGAAAAATTGATAATGTCATGGAATATGAGAATCATTTCTGTTATTTAATGTTCCATTTCATTTTTTTTATTAAATATGATTTAGAGCACAAAGTGATACACTCTGAAAAAGTCAATTGGAAATGCAACATCATTATTATATTTGACATTTAAAATAAACACATTAAGAATAAGAATATCCATTTACTTATCTCAATAATATTCGTGGAATGTTAGAATAGCTTTATTCCTTTTTTTATCTGCTGACAGCAACATGTTTTGAGTTATTTAGAATTCCATCCTAAGAAATCGACGCAAGAAATAAATCGAAAAACAAAGACGGCGCAAACAGTTAGCTTCGAAATCCGATCACATTTCCCGAAAGCAACGCTTCGGTGAATTTGAATGATATGGACATTTAAATTTATTTTATTACAACCGTTCAACGGTTTTGGCCGAAAACAAAAAGCGCCGATGCCTGGCGCTTTTAGTATCTTAAAATCTATCGATTTCCGATATTCAACTGCGAAGAAACACCTAAACATAAAAACCACCGAGTATAATGGTTTAGTGCATGAGATTGAAGAACAAGCAAGTGAAAAAAAATTCTATCTGACTTAAAAAGGATTTCATAATAAAACACAGATAAAAATAGACTTGGATTATTTGGAGAAAAAAAATACAAGAAAAAGGAGAAATAAAACAGCTGGTGTGAATCTGGCAGGCATGCGACTGTCAAGACACGTTTCAAATGCTCTGGGGAATAGCGAAGGAGAAACTCCAAACCCAATAAAGCTGCAACTGCCGGAAAACAGGAGAAAGGGAGTGTAGCAAAGGGAAAAAAACTGGAAATAACGCGGGACAAATCTTGGTTCTGTCATCTATACCCGGAATCGATTTATTTTTCTCAAGTTTTCGGAAGCAATCGGCTTGAGTCAAGTGCACTGAAACGCCGAGGATAAGAAACACCAATGCATAATTTCCAATAAGTTCCAAAGAAAGCCCTCAGTATTTCAAAATTAGTGTTTGCGTATGACATGGCTATTATTTTCTCCGAAAACAACACCGAGCATCTCAATCTTCAGGTATGATTGTTTGTGATGTTTCTAGAGAATGACTTAATCCCCTTGGCTTCTAAGTCTTGTCTTCAAATGGAGAAAAAAGACGACACTTTCCTGGCCGGTAAAAAAACAGCGTAGTTGCCAACAGAGAATGGCAGTTTGTAAAAGATTAGGTACAGGGATATTTTTATGAAAATCCTCGAAAGAAGGATGACGGATTTTTTAACGCTCCTTTAATTTTTTGTTATTTTGCTTGAGTTCTCTTTTCCTTTTATATTTGTCTTTTTGTTTTATGAAGGTGGCTTAAACACTAGCCTTCAACAATTTTTGGGTGATTTTGCTTCTTCATCTGCATGGTATTGGTTAATAAGATGATGAGACTAATTGAACAACGAAATAAATTTAGCAGTTTCAAGCAAATCGTGTTAAGGATATGAAAGAGAGCAAAACTTATTTTAACTTATTAAATGATTAACTTATTAAAACTTATTAACTTATTTTTAAAAAATAAATGCAACTCTTAAAAAGTATATAAAATATTCTGAAAATTATTTTGGACTATCCATTTGATTTTTCTTTATTGAATAATTGAATTATTATGTAATTTAAAAGGATGATGCATATTTATTGTGCAAAGAGAAAATAAAAAAAAAGGTTAGTGCTTATCATGCCAATTTTTAAATGCTAAGGAACTGTGAATAAAACAATTCTGAAAAATGTTTCTCCATTCAACATTAAAGAGTGGCATAAATGAAACTCAATTCTTCCATTAGTAGTAACCTTAATGGATTATGTAAAAAATCAAAACACTCTTTTACTTATGCATATTTATAAATGCATTTCATAACTCGATTGTATGATTAGCAGGTAATCTTATGGAAATAAAAATTTAAATATTTCTGAAATCACTTAGTAACGTGGGAAACAATGCATGTTTTTGCTCATCATTTTAACAGGAATTTTTAATGCACTTGATAACTTTGATGATTTTATTGAAATAAAAAGGTTTCTTTTAGTTGCTTTTACTTAAACGAGGGGGGGTATCCACATAAGAAAGAAAACATATTCACAATGTTTGCACCTCATTCTTCGTCAATATTTATCAATACTGGAAAATATAGAAATTTTATTTCGAAGATTGATGCATTGTAGACATAATCCCCCCTCCCCAAAAAACTCTTTTTCATCAAGCACGAAATTTGAATATTCGGAAGCAATAATATTCTAGTGAATCCTTTATTTCCTTTAAGACATGAATTAAATGAATGCTGTTTTTCTATGCAGCTTAAATCTAAACATATTTGAATTGCCCAAATAGGTTAAATTACCATTGCATCTCTTTAAAAGGTGATAATAATTAAAGTTAAAGATTTTGCAGTATAAATTAATAATTCTTAGAAAATCATCCAAAAAATGTTTTATCTTTATATCTTGGTAGATATAGTTTTAATAGTATAAAAGATATATTAAAAGCCTTTTAAATATAAATAAAATTTTTAAAAAGTTGTATTGAAAATAAATTAAAACATAACAAATCATATGAATGGATTTATAAATGGGTTTAAAGTTATTTGGAATTATATCATCATTATGTGTTATATGTTCGCAGGTAATTTGAGAATTGTTTAAATGAACGTGCTTTAGCAACATTTTTATTTGATTTCATTGCTGTAATAACATGAAGTTTCGTCTCTTTGAGAAGTTATAATTTTTTTCTTTAGATCTCTAAATAATAGAAAAATATTACGATATTTTTTTCTTCAATTAAAGAAAAAAGGATAATAAAAACCTATTATTTTGAACTTAACAAAATTCAACCTTATTGATGAAACTTACGACTAAAAGTATTCACAAAATTGTGATTGATAATTATTAAAATAACCGTTAAAAAGTAAGCCTCATTATCTCTCTACAATATGATTAAAAATTAACTTTATAATTTATTTGCTTCTTGCACACACTTTTATCAAAATAATTCCCCATTCATATGCTACAGTTTTAAATTAATTTTGCAATAAAAGGAAGGAAAAATGATAAAATTAATCTTTTTATATCGCATAACAAATTAGAAGTTGAACCTCTTGTTATATTTTATGCAACGCTAAATAAATTAATTTATCAAAACTCAGACAATACTCTAAGTCATTTGAACTTTATCTTTATGGTTATAAAGAAGATACTGAACCAAATATCATCGAAAATATATAAGTAGCATGCAATTTTTTATAATGCTATAATTATAATTATGTGTGTGTGTGTGTGTGTGTGTGTGTGTGTGTGTGTGTGTGTGTGT
>JAOUZG010031916.1:3901872-3974465 GCA_026289955.1 Argiope argentata | reverse complement strand
TGCACTATTACTTATACATCACTTTCAATTTTTTTTTAGTTGAGAAGATTTTTTTTCAGAAAATGATGATTAGAAGGCCTAAATGGTTTGGCATCAACATTTAATTTATTACATAATTAATTAATTAACAAATCGAGAAAATATTGAAAGCGTATATTGTCATGGGGAGCACCAACACACCGAACATTTCAAAATTTATCATACTAAGAAGCAAATGCAAAAGGGAAATAAATACTTTTTTGAGAACCATGGAACAAGCGGGAGTAAATTCACAACCAGTTTCAAATTTATAGAGATAAGAGATTTTTTTTGGGGGGGATCAGTGATTAGAGATCATAAATGGTTCAGAAACAACATCTAAATTACTTCGTAATGATTTCATGGTTAAATCAAAAAAATTTGAAAGCGTGTGTTGTCATGGGGAACATGGAAGAGCAGAAGATTTCAAATTCTATCGCATGATGCAGCAAATGTAAAATTAATATAAATCATATTTTTGCAAACCTGAATTCAAATAATATTAAATAGAAATGTTTTTAAAAACCACAATCTGACAAGCTTATAAATTTCGTTAGATTAAATAGTTCTACGAATGTAATATTCCATTTATATTAAACAGTATCTTTGACATTAATAAAGTTGCATACTAATTCTTGATAGTATTTTCTTCTCTAAAGGATTTTTCTAGTCAATGAACTTTCTTTAACATTATAATTTTATCAAGTATATTTTTTAATTGTTGATTTAAAAAATTTATTTGCGTTGAGAGATTTTTAAACTTTTTGTCTCTATCTTTTTAAATTTTCAACAGGGATATATCCAATTGTGTAATAAATGTCAATTCCCTCATAATGTTTACGGTTCAGTTTATATACATTTTCATAATAAAATTCTTTACTTATTCTCTTACACTGCTTTATTTTTAATATCACCAAGTGTGCTTTACAATTGCTATACTTTAGACTTTAAACTAGTTTGTTGTTCTTAACAGCTTCAATAATTTTTGAAATGTTTAGTAATATGACCCAGCACCATATTTAACAATATTTAAGAATTCAGCAGATATCTCCTTCAATATTTTCATATTGCATTGGATGGAAATAGTTGTGTTTATCTACTATAGTTAGCTATTTTCACCGCATTAGTTGGAAATCACGTCACTGGAATATCACATTGTTAGGCGGCTGATTAATTATAAAGATGTTATTCTTAAATAATTAAATCTAAGATTTATCTCTAAGAACACAAATCAAATACAAACCACAATTTAACGAAACAGGAAATAAAAATAAACTTATCCGTCCAATATTTTCTATTAAGACGACAGACACGTTAAAATCGAACATCTTGAAAAGCGTCGGAGAACTCTTTATTCAAACGCACACACACTCCGAGAAGTCGATGAAGCTTAAGAAACAATTCGTCCACCCCACAATGCTGCAGCTGAAGGAGTTAATCCGCACCTTTCATTACTCAAGGTATCACACCACTCGATCAATATCCTTACAACCACGGTTAAGGGTAAGTAAAAGCACCCCAACTTGTTCCTGGTCAGTCACGCGATGAATGTGACGATTGCCTGCTCCCGGGGCGATTAAAGACGATTGAAAGGACTCGTTACGTTTAATAGAAAACGGTAGCCCCTCAAAAGGTAACCCGTTATAGTTTGTGAGAGAATTAATTCCGATGGTAATTGCTTCACTGGTTATGAAGCATTTTCCACTTGAAAGGGTGCAGGCTGAATCGCGTGATAAAACGCGGGGTAGGACGTTCTCCGAAATTTCTGATTCCGAATGCTTTTCATGGATTCGCTCTAGCCATGCATTTAATTTAGGGTAATACGCACTCGCTCATAAGAATCTTCATTAAGAATGACCAGGCAGTACTGAATGATTGTCCCGATAAATTGCTGACTATCTTGGACCTGGAAATCTATTTCATTTCCAGAGATCCGTCGAGATCAATGAATTGCATTCATTTCTAAGTCCGGATGAATTAGAACTTAAATGAAGAAGTTTATTTATCGCCTTCCTTTGAAGTTTATTGGAGGGATTAGAAATAGCCAAAGCTCTAAAGGAATTTATGTTTAAATCGGAAAGTCCGTTTTAATATGGCGAAATTGCAATATTGATTAAAAACGCGATTTCTTTCAAAATAAATTATTGCTCTCTAAAAATGAAAACTTAAATGAAACAGTTAATATTTTTATTTACAAATAAAATACATTTTTTTGTCTTTTATTACAAAATATCCTTATATCCGTATGTTTTGTGGATAGCATATACAACTGTTGCCTAAATGAAAAATGGACAAATTGGATGAAGATAATATTTTTATTGGAACTGACAGAAAATTGTAACACAGGTCCCATCGCTTAAGTAGCAGGCCTTTTTCTTTGCTGTCATGATGGTTGATTCTTGAGAAAGGCTGAGGTTGATTCTGCATAGTTTCCTTCTCTCCGTCGTCCGAATAGAAACGTCTTCCCTGTAATTCTCCATTAAGATCTGTCTGAAGATGTGGAAGTCACATGGTAACAAATCTATTTTCTACCTCAGACTTTATCATAATTCCAATGTAATTTTTTAAGGTTGTCTGGGTTTCACGGGAAATATTTGGATCGATATTGTCAAGGAAAAAGATCACTTCTTGTGTTAGAAGGCCTGACTGTTTGAATTAGATTGGTTCCCGTAGTTTCATAAGAGTACTGAAGTATTCTATTGAACTCATAGCATTTTTTCTAAGCGGAAAATCAATCAAGAATAGTACATGGCAGTCTAAGAATCAGAAATCGTATTCATGTGCATTGTTTCGATCTGAATGCATTACAATTGGAGGCAAAGCACGATTTTATTTTCAATCAATTTCCTATACCATGAAGAGATTTCTTTTTGCCAACACTGCATGCAGGGCTCATCTCCTTCAAACTCTTTATATCCGTCTTCTGTTAGCGTCAGTTATTCTAAAGCAGTGCGAATGGTAACTTTTTATCTAGACAACCCTTATAATAATTTTTTTTATATACATTAAGGCGAATGTATATATTCTTCAAATGAAAAAAATAGTGTGTGTGTGTGTGTGTGTGTGTCAAAAGTAATTATTTTTTTTTTCCATTTTGAAAAAGAAACTTTTAGTAAGTCTCTTCTAAGAATCTAATAAAGATGTTTAATAATTATTTTCTTCCTTTATAAATTTGCGAAATAATGAAAGAGAATATTTTCTCATTTCGGAACTGTTTAGTTAAATATCTACAATTCATTTTCCTTATCCTGAACTAAAAGGAATCCTTTCTTTTATCAAAGAAATTAATTAATATAATCAATGTTCCTTTGAAATATCTTTTGTGTAGATTCGGAAGTGAAATTGATTTGATCTTATGAGTAAAAGATTTAATTTAAACAATACTATAAGTTAGTATATAATAATCATCCAACAAAGTAAATTCCACGAATTTCTATATTTAGAGGAAAATACTTATAATAAAAGGATTTCCAATAAACCAATAACCGAATCAAATAATTACATCTTTAAAGAAGAAATGAGTGATACGGGACTTTGAAACCAAAGATTTGAAGGTTTATTTTATACTGTAAATGAGTGTAAATTTTTACTGTTAAGAGTAAAAGGTATTTTTTACTCTCAATAGAATGTAGATACTTTAAGTGAATATGATGGCTCATATTTTTACCTCATCACATGACAATTTCAAATTATAAAAACTCTCCTGACAGAGTATTTACATTTATAGGCATAATCAAATTAAAAGAAAACCAAGAAGCAAGGTTATTCTTAAATAGCATTGATATTAATAGACATAACACCATTAAAAACAAGTAACAGGACTGTTAAACATCTATTAAAGTCATAACGGAGTATTGACTTTAATAGATGTAATAGTCTTAAAAGAAAATCAGGAAAAACTAAATAAATTTACTGAATATTGGTTTGAACTGTAATGTATAAATATTTCCTAAAGTAAGAGATTAATCTATTCAGTAATTTTAAAACCATATTTTGTTAGCTGAAGAGTACCATGGATTATTTTAATTATATGCAATTATTTTCAAGAACATAAACACGAGAATAAATGTTCAATTTTCGAATTCAAATTCATTCTGTTTATTTGAGAAATACCAAAAAGAACATTTTGTTACTTTATTGTAATATCCTGAAATGTGATAAAACAATGACAAATGAAAATAATTTTCATTCTGAAGTGAACGTATCGGACTTAAATTTAAATTATTGCATATCCTATCTAGATATTCTCATAATTGATGTCATTAAGTAGTATTGTACTTATTGCGAAATAAAGATAATCACATTCACATATTCATTTCTTAATCAAACTTTTGCAAAAGAAAAACTATCACGAAACGAGAAAAAAAATGTTTTCGTAGCAAAACGAAAAAAAAAATGAAATCGTAGCATCCATCAGTTAAGGCCTTTAAATGCTAATAATTAAATTAATAGGTTTGATTACTTTAAAAAATGATTTTGTTCACTCAATTAGCACGCACATTTTTATATTAAGTGCATTTCCAAAAAATTATAATTATTAATAATAATAATATAATGTTTATAATGTATGCCTCTTACGATGTTAAAAATATAAATTTTCAAATGTATACATATAACTTTTTTCCTTCTTTTTTCTCAAATAACAATTATTTCCAATTGTCTTGTTACAGATTATTAAAAAAATGGAATTTTTATTTTAAAGTATTAGCTTTATATATTTAAAAAACAGTCCTTCCTATTAATAAAAAAAAACATCATAATGCTCAAATTTTTTATAAGGATTGAAAAGAGCTTTGCCAATCTAATTTGATTTTTAAAAAAATCGTATTCTTAAGTAATCTATCTTGGCTAATTTTGTGATTAAATAATCAATTTTCTGGGTCACTGTTCCTTTTATAGATTTTCAACTAGTAATTCAGTGGTATTCTTTCTAGTAATTTCAAAAAAAAAAAAAAAAAAACCCACTTGTCAAGATTTATTACTTTACGAATATTCAAGTAATTAATTTAGGTAGAATGTTTTCTTTCGGCGGAAGAAGAAGAAGCATATTTATAAGAAAATATGCGATATTTTTCTTCTTAGGAAAAGGGTTACGAGTTGAAACATGAACATGTATTATTAAACTGAATGATTCATAAATATGAATTAAAAATAATTGAAATATCTCTGTTATTTTATATACTATTTTCCATTTTTAAATTTTATTTTCCGATTGAGTCGGCAAAAATATTTAATGTTCAATTATTAAATTCAATATTTCAATTTTAAAATACATTTTGTCAATATGTTCATATAATTTCGAATATGTCTGTGCGTTTAAAATTTTATTTGTCAAGCATTCATCGTAACTAAAATAACTTATGTGTAAGCGTTTTCTTGCAATAAAAACTTGAAAAATACCAATAAACTCAATATTCTAAATGCAAGTAATACGAAATAATTCAATATTATATATATATATAATAAACTTAAAATAACTATTAATTTAAAAAATCACCTGCATAATTTTATATATTTTAGTAGTACTTTGAATATGTAAAGAAATATAAAATATATTTTGATATTTGTTCTTATGTCTGGTATTAATATAACAAATTTAAATAGATAAATAAAAATAGAAAATAAAAAAATGTGTGAAAAATAAATAAGCAAATGTGTGTGTGTGTGTCAAGAAAATACATTCAATATGGAATACCGTTTCTGTTAGGGAAAAATATAAAGAAAAAAAACTAAATAAAGCAAGGCTGAAAATTAAATTGCTAATGCTGATATAAAAAGTAACTATGCAAGAGAAATAAATAAACATTTGCTCAGAAATTAAATAAATAATGAAATATACGAAAATATGATTCATAGATATGTGTATAGTTTGCATTTTCATTGAAATGATGCTGATGAATGAAAAATAAAGAAAACTAAAGCATATTCTTAAAGTAAAAGCATTAATATGTTTAAAAAGTACACATTTCTAGAATTAAAAATTATATAATATTATAAAATAAAGGAAATATATAAATCACAGAAGTTTTTATTACCGACTGATTGAAAGCATTAATAGTATCAGGTATTGAACAAAATATATAACATTTTTTTCAAATTTCATTAAATTTTTTGTCAAAAATTGGAATTGCAAACATAAGCCTTAAAACGTGAGACACTGAAAGAAATATCGTAAATAAATTAAATATTAAGGGGTAATCATATTTTTATGAGATTATACAACACTTTAATTTCTTTTTCCGAAATGTATTTAATATATTGTTCAAATTAAATGGTATTTAGAAGTATTTTTATTTTTATTTATGATTTAAAATAAAGAACATTGCAATTTAGAAACGAAAGCATTTGTTTATAGTATATAAAAAGAGATTCCCTAACATTTAGGATATATTTTCAAAGATAGAATAATAATTTTAAAATCTCCTCTATTTACAGAACAATAATAGATTCAAAGATAAAAGTCAAATTGATATTATTGTCATAATAAGATTTTGGTTCAGTTGAGCACATGACTGAACAAATAAAAATTTACAGATTATAATATTTATCGAAAACAGCTTCGAACAATAAATACCAACATTAAATATTTTCTTCTTTTTAATTTGAAACTTATAATTATTATAAAAATTTTCTACGTATAATTTTAATCATAATGTTGTGTAATTTTCTAATTTTATCTATTAACGTAATAATAACTACTTAATAAATAATATAATGTGCAAGATAAAAATTTACATTTTTTATTGACTGGCAGAAATATTTTAAATACGGAGTGTATAATCCGAAATATATATACAGGGTGTACATAATTAAACGACCCTACTTTAAAGTTGTCTACAAGCGAAACAACTGCGTAGAAAGTCGTGAAATTTTGTGCAGGGCATACTGAAGACATAGAAATTTGTTTGAGCAAAAAAAAAAAAATTCTAAGGGTTTCTTTTTCAAATGAATTACACATTTAGCATATTTTTGACAAATTTAATTACAACAATTCATGTTCAACCTGACGACAATCATTCTCCACTACCATCTGGAATCGTAAGATAGAATGTTCCACAGTTGACCGTAGTGTGTTCTTGGAAATAATATGAACATGCTGTGAGACACTGCTTTTTAAATTAAGTAAGATGTTTGGATTATCACGACTTAGCAGACGAATTAAACGTCCCCAAAGCCAAAAGTGATTTAGGTTTGGAGACTGGGGAGGCCACAGATCACGAAAGTGACGGCTGATGACACGTTCTTCTGTAAAATGTTTATGTAGATTCTTTAAACTACGGCTTATGTGTGGAGGCAACTTGCATGAAAATTGTGCTCGAAAAGCAGGGACGCGCTTGCTGGGGTCAACTGTGGAGCAGGTTATCTTACGATTCCAGATGATAGCGGACAATTATGGTCGTCATGTTGTTAAATATGCTAAAGTGTAATTCATTTGAAAAACAGCCCCTGGTGGCGAAATTTTGTAATAAGTTTTTATTTGCTCAAACAAATTCCCATCTCTTCATTATGTCCTATACAAAATTAAATAACTTTTTTAACAACAATACATCTGTAGACAACTTTTAAGTAGGGTCGTTTTATTATGGATTCTCTGTTTATAGAATATTCATAGAAATGTGTTTTTATTGTAAACTGTTATTCATTAAATTTTTAATATTTTTAATTATTTATCACATTAGACTTAGTAAGTATTAGAGTGTACTAAAAGACTTCATAGCTCTTTCACCAGCACAAAATCAAATAGTAACATCAAAACAGTTACAGCAATGCAATAAAATATGAAATATGTTTCCTGGATAATTGCAACTTACAATAAACATATTTATACCCCTACTAAATTTAATTCCATAAATTATTTATCAGAATAATGGATGCTGTCACAAATTTGTGTGGAAAATATTTTATATTAAGCTTAAATATATTTCTTATATGATCTTAAAACTCTGAATAAAATTGATTATTTTTTTGTGAAAAAAATGACTTTCTTCTTTTGGAAAATTTCCTTAGAGAAGAGTAATATTATTTTTCAAAATTTAATGAGTAAATGTATAGAAAAAAAATCAACCTCTCTTTTGGCACCAATACAGAAATAATAATTATAAAATTGAAGGATGAACAAAAGCGATTTAAACTTTTATTAGGTTTTATCAAATTATTCTACAAGAATACAAAAGCAAATTTTAAAGCGTAGAAAAAAATACAAAAGATATTTAAACAATTATTCCGAAACGCATGTAACTGAATAAGATAATTTGTTTTTCAATTCGCTTTTGGAGACATTTGAATCGATAATGAAAGCAAAGAAACGAAATTAAAGCTCAATATGAAGACATTTTTTGATTACCGAAAGGCTCGCCAGAGCACTAAAAATGTCCAATAATGCTGTGGAAATGCGCAGCAAACAGTCTCTTTCGCATATTAGAATTTGATTAGATGCATTGTCGCCTCGCTTGCCATGGTCTCAAATTCAAAGGCAAATTTTGTTCTCTCCTCCACTGGTATGTGCGATTATTCTAAGGTTATGCAGAACATGTTAAAACACGTAGGAACAAAGGTGTTTCTGAAAGAGCTCTGCATGAATAATTAAGTGCGTGTAGGACTTAGTATGGATATGGTTAAAGTTAAAGTATTCCTCTAATCTCATTATACAGAAAAGTAAAAGGAAGAGGTGAAATTTTAAAGAAATATACATGGATCTCTTGTCCCATCTAGGTTTAGTTTTCACGCTGAAATCTCAGATTAAGCTTGAGAAGAGTAATTAAACTTTGATTTCAGTCGATGGTATTTAATTTATTTACCCATCTAATAAAATTGACATTTACACTTTCTCTTTTTTTCTCTCTGGAGTACGAAGTTATAGATGCTTTCGTTTGTTTTACAGGAATATTTTAAAAAGTTTTTTTTGTTAGTTGCACTGTGCATTCTTGCAATTTCAATTGTTATTCAAATGCAATATAAAATTCAAATCTAAGAATATATATTTAAATGCAAATCTAAAGTAATGGCTCATATAATTCAAACGGTAATAGTGATCGATTGAAATAGTTTTATACTTAAGATACAGATTTTCCTGTCTTTTATTAATTATTCACTATTTTAATTGAATTCCTTTTCCTTAATCTATGAACAAATTGCTTGCTTTTAAAGGGTTTTATAGCAAACAGTTAAGAGAGAGAAGTTATGTGTTATCTCCTGTTTATATGGAAATCTTCATACCATAACTTTCATGAATTAATAATTCTAAATATCTGACGAAATCATGGAAATTAAGGGGATAATACGATAAAGAACTCCCGAAATATTTCGCCATAATAAATGATTTTTTTATAATAAAGAATAGGTTATGGCACTATTGTCATCCTCATCTTCTAATCAAGGTTTGAAATTTAGAGTTCCATTCCAAAAATAGCTCGGACTGGAAAACGAAAATACTCAAACCATATACGAAAATAGTTTTATGTTGATAAATGATTTTATTACACATTTTCACAATCATCAAAATAAGATAGTCAATATTTAAATATTTATTTTGTATTACTTTATTCTTAACGCGCCCTTTCACTCATTCACTAATTCGCCAAATAAACACAAAGTAGCATAGTTGAAAGTCAATAAATTTTTACTGAAAGGAAATGACAAAGCTAAAGAAATTGGGTAAAGATGTTCAGTCCAGTAATTGTATGCCCTTGAGATCTTAAGTAAACAAACAACAAATGCATTTGTAAATGGTTTCAAACAGTTTTAAAATAATCGCCCTCATGTGAAATGGTAACTAAATGAAGATAAATGCCATTATTCCTAATGATTGATGA
The DNA here is from genome assembly GCA_026289955.1 of Argiope argentata. NCBI lineage: Eukaryota > Metazoa > Arthropoda > Arachnida > Araneae > Araneidae > Argiope > Argiope argentata. The sequence continues at coordinate 3,964,635 of JAOUZG010031916.1, read as the reverse complement.
AAGACAGTTTACAAAATTTGTTACAAAATGAGTATCCATTTTGTAAGTTTCCATTGTATCATTATGAATAATTCAATTATACTGAATCAAGACAAAGTTACTTTGAGAAAATGAATGCAATACAAATTATGGAAAAACAGAAATCGGCCTATTTCGAATATTTGAATCATTGTAAAAATGAAAATATGTCTTTTTGACTTTAATTTTAAATTGTGACAAAAATAGGATATATCATTACACATCTGACTTAGAGTGAAAATTTTCGGTCTCTTTGAATGATTTTGAAAATGGAAATGTGCATTTTTAAGAATTTTAAACTGTGATGACACCTGGCAGTCTCATTGTAGTTCCGATGACAAAGTGGATCTACAGAAAAAAAAATTAGTACTTAATTTGCTAATGTAAACATTAAAAGCAGACAAATAAAGAGAAAATGGAAGTGACTACTGAAACGTGAAAAAGAAAATATGTTTCTTTTACTGCAAAATTTTTCATCAAAAGCAGTTGTATTGAAATTCTCTGACTATTTTTATTTCCTACACAGGGTGTGAAAAATTAGTGCACTAGATTTTTGTGAACATTTGGTAATAGTTTAAACCTTATCGACCAGAAGTTGGTGATTTTTTTAGTCGAAATAGCGGCATATCGACGAAAGAATCATCAATATCTGCAGTGGTGACCTTTCCAGTAAATGCAAGATTCCTTGCAGAAGACGAATCTAAAAAAATAGGAATAAAAGAAACCATGATAAAAATGAAAAAGGGAAAACAAATTTCATTTCCTTCAGATTTAGTAGTATTTTTTGATACATTAAATAAATGACAGAAGGGGAAAGACGCTTGTTTTATATAGAAGAAATTTTTTTAAACGAAAAAGTTACCGATGTGTTAAAAAAAGTGTGCAGATTTAAACAGAAAACATAGAAAAAAATGAAATTGTTAATTAGTTATTAAAAAAAAAGATATTTTTAAACAATATATTAAATCCTATTCCTAGTTTCCCATCGATGTTCAGACAAAAATATTCTTATTTTTTTATAAATTTTTATCATTTTAATATTGCGTTTTGAGTTATCTAAATATGTTATCATAATTTTTTTATTGAAAATTTCAAAATTGTATAGCTGAAAAACTATTTTTTTTACAATTATAATCCAATAATTTTAGAATTGAAATTACATGATAATATAACGTAAATCCTTAAAAACTTGATTTTTGAAACGTCAATTCTCTTGCTTTTTACCTACCACTAATATAAACATTAAACGTTTTCTAATGAGACTTTTTTTTACTATCTAAAAGGTTTTTAAAATGTATTCTTTTAATTTGTATTTTTAATCTTAAAATGTACTAAGTGTACTAATGTATTAAGTGTTTTACTTGAATTTACTAACTTTCAATGCATTCAAAATTTCACTTCAAACTTCTTCAACCATATTTCAAATAATATTGTAAATAAAAATTTAATTTTTTGATCTGAAATTGTTTATTTGGGTGTCTAAAGAATTTACATTCAGAAAAGATGAAATAATTATTCTTGGTTTTTGAAAATTAAATAATTAAATAAAGGAAATAACGATGGTTTAAAGCCTGCAAGCATTCAATTCACTATATTTTAACTTTTAATGTACGTTTAACGAAATTACATACATTATTTTACAATTTTGCCCGAGGCATAGTAAGTAATATTATGGAAAAAAACAAAAATGGTTTTTAATCAGCAATTCAAATTATATCGCAACTAAACAACATTATGTATTGAAATATTGAAAAAAAATCATTTAATTTGCAGGATCTTTTCGCTCAAGAATATTGGGTAGCTAAATATATAGCTGAAATAAAACATATTTGCTGATAAATAATAATTTCGGTTATTTATTTCTAAAATTTTAAATAAATTTTATTCTAATATTAATTTTAATTACAAAATCTAAAAATTAAACATCATGCTCTTTATCACGAGAGTTAACCTGTTTATTAAATAAGTATAACATATTATATTATTTTACCTGACTTATGAATATAACAATTATGAATTTTCTCAACTGCATTAGCAAGCTTTCCCTGAATGCATCAATAATTATTAGCTAAAATTATATATACTGGGATCTTATCAATGACTTTGAGAATAATCTTACAATGTTTACAATATTTATAGCCTGATGGGCTTTTCAAAATCAACACAGCTAAATTCGAGTCTAAATTAGATTCTTCATTGTCGAAATACATGCGTATTTCATTTACCATAATTTACTTAACACTCTTGACAGAGTTAATCATTGGATTGGCTCATTGTAGCAAAGCTAATAGAAAGGTTATTGTTAGCTACTACAGAAATCTAATTCAGTCCTATTTCTCCAAACTATTACATTACATTCTGAAGGTATTGGAGAGGCTTTGCATATTATCGTATAACCAGCGACTATGCTTGACACTTCGACTGCGAATGATAGGAAGCTATGCTGGAGAGGGCATAATTGTACTGACTGATGACATGTGCTTACACCGCAGTAATATCGCCATAGATGCTTATCCGCATCCAGTGTTAAGTGAAAAGTGCTATCGAGGGGAACAATTCACCATGACGGAAAAGATAGTATTTTCATAATTGGGTTCATTCAAAATCATAATTACGAGTTAGATTTCTAACCAAGGATATATTCACTGTTCCTCTTAGATTTATTACTAGAAGGACGGCGAATATTTTTTAAAAGTTGTAAGTTCATGGTAAATATTTTTTTCTCAGAATCTAAGTACTCTTTTGGCAGACATAAAAGAAGTAAAAAGGCATTAATGGGATCGAAATCAATAAATTGTAAAAAGAAAATAATTCTTCCTGTTTCCATCATGAAACATTATCCTAATACTAAAATTCCTTTGTAAATATTTTAATTGGATCTTTTAATAAAAGTCTTTAAATTTGAAAGGTATCAATACCCTCTGTTTTTGTGAATTTATTTATTAATTCTCTAAAAATGAAATCCATAGCTATGGGGCAGCAATAGCCATAGGGCAGCATGGTTACAAAATACCGCCCTATAGTATCTGTTCTTAAACAAATAATTTAAATTCTGTATTATTTCTTTTCTAACATAACTTTTTCATGAACTTGAAAATCTTGGATATATTTATAATAGTTTAATGCATGTAAAAATCTAGTGTTACAACCTGAAATTTTGAGGGTTTAAAGCTTGCAAAATATTGTTTAATAAATTTCTGTTTTCTTAAGATATAACAAAAAAAATTTATTCAGTTCCGAAACTTGATTTTTTGCTCTTTTCTTGTGACAAATTAAAATAAGAGGCTCATTTAGTTTAGCATTTATCCAGTCTATATTTCAGTCATTAATAAGCATCTATTAACCAATCAATTAGGTCAGCATTATCATAATCATCTATATAACAAATTGCTTCATCCTCAGTGTTATTCAGATTATGCGACACAGTTTTTGTAGGTCTTTAAAATTCTTGCTTCTCCTTCTTTGGGAAGTTTTTAGAATTCAATATGTTACTAACACGATATTGTAGATTTACAAATAATGAAGATTTAAAAAAAAATAGCACTTTTGTAAACTTATAAGTAGGTTTGATGGCTTAATAGATAGGTAGGTTTAATTTGGTATTATCTATAATACTATTCGTTAATCAATTAATTAATTAGTTAATAAAAATTTTCTAAGCTGATTTCTAATTTTATTATTCCATTTTTTATTAAAAACTTAGTTTATTACACAATTTAAAGCATAGACAATTACAGACACTTTTATAAACTATACATTTTCAAACAATAAATAGTTTTTAATTTCTTGAACATACGTTATATTATATCTACAAAGAAATATAAAGCATACTTTAGAAGGTATCTAAATATTCATCGTTAAATAATGAAAAGAAGAAAAGAAAATCCCTCCAAACTTGTGTCCTACATTAAAAATTTTACACTATACTGAAAGATTTTAAGACACTAAAATGAAAAGAAAGACACTAAACGATTTTAAATCGAACAGAAAATAAAAAGCTGAGCTGGCATACAAATTCACAAATACGTTTAGATTTCAAATGCTTATTGAGTTGCATAATTTGAAAAAAAATAATTTTATAACGTGTAGCTTTTATATAAAGTAGCTGAACTTTAAAAATTAAATAGTAGCATTTCGATCTATTTATTTTAAAATAAAATTCAAAACATCACCATCAATGAAAGATTAATATATTTAATACATGGTAAAAGTATATATTCCTATATTTTAATTCAGTTCAATAATTTATAAAATGGCAAAATATAATAGAATTTGTAGACGTTATTGCATAAACTAAAGTTGAAAACATTTTGAATTAAAAAACAATTGATTCAGTTTTTTTAAAATAAAATTTGTAAATATTTTTACAAATAAAAATATTTTCTTTCAATTATTTTTTAATTGTTATACACAATAAAGAATAATATTCTAACAAAATATTATACCAAAATCCTCTGTTACTAAATGACTTAAAGAGTAAAATAATGATTGTCCCTTTATTTAAAGTTTTAAAGAAAACCTTTAACATAAAATTAAGGGAAGAATACATATTATGGATAAAAATACTATTACATATAAAATTTTAATATGAATCCGATACTAAATGTGTTAGAACTTTCAAAGAAAATTTAATCTTTTTCAATATGTTAATTTTTCTGAAAAAAGTGATTTATTTATTTATATTTTACTTTAATTTTCTTTTACTTTACCCTGCATTCGTATTTAGTAAAATTGGTTACAAAAAACTAAAAATTATATTCAAAAGAATTTCTGAAAATGAAGTGGACACTTTTCATAAAAATAAATTATATGCTGCAAATTGGCTTAACAAGCAATCTTTTTTGACTGTTAATACTACATGATTCCTTTGAAGATTATTAGTTAAAAAATCATTTTCTTTTTCTAGAAAATCGTAATTGGATTATACAAATACTGAAACTTTCATAATTATTCTTTCATGGTCCTATTCTTTTCGTCTTTAGTGAAACTTGCTTTATTAAGTAATTTATGCAATATGTAGAAATTGTACTTCTCATCTTTATTCCAGTGTTCTTTAATGCTGAATAATTTTATCCTTGCTATACTTCTTTATGAAAAGTTCACATTTTTATATCTTAAAGTGTACAATTTCTATTTTCGTGAATTTAGGGATTGTTTTATAGGGAGTTTAATATTTAATTTCTCTCCGTTCTCTGCCATTGGAAATTCAGAATTCAGAAAAATAACTGATTTCATTTCAGTAAAGTCTATTTTTAGTTTCAGAGGATATACAACAAATTGTCTTTTCAACAAATAAATGAAAATAAATATAAATAAAGAAAAGTTTCTAATTTTCGGTTCTGTTTTTTCAACTTATGGTTTTATTAATATATTAAATTTTATCAAGATAAAATACTGCTTTTAAAGTTGTTATTTTTCAAGTTTTTAAATTTTACACTACAAAATGATAGCAACGTAAAATATTTGCAGAACAAGAATATTAAATTTTTGGCATCCTGATTACTTTCTTTAAAATTTAAAAACAAAAAAATGTGGAATGTAAAAATTTCAACAAAAATTATCAAGGGCAATTTATTAGAAGTTTCCTAAAAATAAATATAATGTAACATAATTCCTTTCTTTGAATTAAAAAAAAAACAATTTTTGAAATTTGTAATTATTTTATCTAAATTTTAGATGTATGTATTAAATAATATTTTAAAGCAAAGATAATAATTATCTTTGTATACTTGAATTCATTTCGTCTCATAATAACTAACTAAATTATTAACTAAATAAATAAACTAAGATCCAAAATGTATTTTTGATGTTCAAAACTAGTTTACATATTATACAAAACAAGGAATTCATATCAATCTACAACAAAGACCAAGATTTTGGAAAAAATCAATACTGGCGCACAGTGATTAAAAAACAGTAATACAAAACTTAGAAAAGTATTCTGTAATTATATATGTAAGAATTATATATGTTCTCTAATTATATATAAGAAGTAAAAGCTAGTTCAAAAGTTGAAAAACTAATTTGTATTAATTTTTAAAGATCAACAAATCATTGGTTAACAAGCACCTATATTGATTTTCAAATGCCAAAATGCCGTAAAGAAGGAAGAAATTTTTTGCTTAGGGAATAAAAGTAAACAATTGCGACGAACAAAGAAAAAAGAAAATCTAATTAACGGTTGTGACAAATTCATTTTTTCTACTTACTGCAAAATTTGGCTAATTGACTAAAGCCGAGTTTTTCAATGAGCAAGAAAGTGTTTTAAAATAGTTGAGGTTTTCACGATTGTGAACAGGGAGTAAATGAATTTTTTGCTTGTAACAAGAAATTGTAATTTTGGGATATATAACACTGAAATAAATAAATTTAATTTAATAAGATTTGTTTTAAAAAATTTCGTGTTAAATGTTTGTTAAAAACATCTTTTCAAACATATACTTCACAAATATGATTGTTTCAGCACACGGAATAAAGTAATTAATTTTAAAATCATAAGGAAAAGAACAGGAATGAAGATAAATTCATTATGGATGGTTTTATTGCGTAACATTATTACGAATTTTTTATTGTATATGAAATATACCCATTTTTTTAAAAAAATGAATACAATTTGTTGTACTTTCATTTATATAGGTAATAAATAAAAAAAAGTATTAAAAATTAAATAAAGTTCCGGCTTAAATATTGTGCATCTAAAAGTTATTTTTCAGCATTGAAATTTAAAACTGCTCAGAGATATGCACAATTTGCATAAAGTGATAAATTTGGTCTAGAAACATTGTGATCTTTAAAAATTATTCTCATCAATCTTCCGAAACGAAAAATCTTTAATAATCCGCTTAAAATGCTTTCATGATTCGATTCATTAAATTTAGTTTCGTCAGATCAAGTCCTATGCCCATTTTAATAATTTTTAATCAACATTTTCTCTTGTAGGATATTAAACCTAAATTTGGTAAATTATTCTTCCATCATGTCAATTTCCTGTTGCGAAAAGGGTCACCAAAATTCTTGTTAAAGGAACTTAACATGCCTTGAGTTTGTTTCTAATTTTCTAGGCAGCAGTTTCGCCAGTAAAATCATCTCCATAAATTAGAAATAATCAGGTCGCTTAAATTCTTACGATTACAAGACTTCCAACGAGTTATGTTAACTTAATTTAATTAAACTCAAAGCTTTGCGTCCTTATACAAATTTATTTCGATTATTTCTCGGTAAAATAATCAATTTTCTGGGTCACTGTGCAATTGATGGATTCGCCTTTTGTAATGAAATTGGATTTTTTACTACTAACAAGAGAAAAATCTGTGTCGCGAATTATTATTTAATGAATAGTGAGATAATTAATTCGTATAAAATGCTCCTTAAGAAAAAAATACAATTAATGGAGATAAGAATAAATTATAATATTCTTATCTCCAATATTTTAATATTTTCATTAATATTAGTTACAAAGATCCAAATAATTAAATTGAAAAAATATTGAAACTACATATACAGTCATAATACTCGTTTTAAAGCTTTGAATAAAAGAGTTTTTTATTATTATTTAAACATTAGGATTATTTTGCACTGGATAAATGTTTACAAAGAAGTGGAGAGGACATCCTGTGAATAATGTATAGTCATAATTTCTCTAATTCCTTTGATTTAATTTTATACCACCTTTAAAGAAACTTTAAAATGCAACCCATTTCAAAATTCTAGTATTGAGATTTGAGAAAAAAATATTTTCATATCTGCAAAGAAATTTACTTTTGAAGAACAGAAAATGATAACAATATAGACTGATGAATCATTTTTGTAATAGAATAACAAATACAAGAGAAACTGAAATGACCATAAAAGAATCTTCAAGAAATGAATTCCTTCATCTTTAAATGAAATTTTGGCTTTTTAAATCATTTTCTCATATTTTAAGATAAGCTTTCGAAAACAACATTAAATGATATGCTGCTTGGTTTCTTTCAACTCGCTTCAGAATCTTATATACCCAGATCACAGGACCAAATAATAAGAAAGAAAGAAAAAAATGAAATCTGAAAATATCAAATTTCATATTATCGCGTAAAAACATTATTATTTTTATGTCATTGAATGTAAAGCTTTAACAAATTTAAATAGGTTTGAAACAACCTTCTGATTATCAGATTAGGCGTGTGTCGATTTGTCAAGAATCGATACATGGCGAATTTTCATGCAAAGTTGCAACTTTTTGTTGTTAATAAGTAGCAAAATGTACCGTATAAAGTAGAATAAAGATGATTTTCAAAATGTGACAATCATCTTTAAGATTTTTTAATCACCCTAATAGCGAAATTTGATGCTCCAAAAGCAATAAATCACCAATTTTCTGCCCGATCCTTTTGTGGCTTCAAAAATCTCAAAGCAATATTATATTATGTTCTTATATAATTATATATACATTACAGAGCATTATAATTTATGTCATTATTTGTCTTAATTAATTTAAATCATTAATCAGAATAAACCGGTTTGAAACAAATAACGAGTATGTATTTTGCACTTAAGTTTCTGAAACAAACCCAAAACTCAACGTAGTAGATACGGAGGGAAGAACAGGCGACATTTGCCCTTTTGATGGTTTTATTTCAGTTATCACTGAAGCGCACATCCACACTCTACTGATATATCCTAAAATCAGCATTTACATAAGAGACGGCGAAGAGCCGTCTAAAAGTAAAAGCATAATTCTTAATACTGCTACCCGATGACGAATGTTATCGAAAGGTCAGGACACTTAGAATAAACAAATTAGAATAAACAAACACTTAGAATAAAACAAATTACTAAATAAATAGAATAAACATTAAACTATTTAAAAATTGCAAAAATATACTCACCAATCAATTAATATTCAATAGGAAGTCTGACGAGTTTATGGATTGGTCTTTTTAGTTCTCCATTTGCAGTTTTTAGATTAACTGTTCTAACGTAGCTATCAGTTCCCTCCAAGGTCTCCAATACTATAGCCATTTTCCACTTTATTGCGGGTAGATTGTCGTCTCTTATCAACACCAAATCGTTGACCTTTAAATTTGTTCAAGGAGTTTTCCACTTGTTTCTTACGCGCAACTAAATATTCTTTGAACCAGGACTCCAAAAGGACTGTGAAATCTCATTTATCAATTTCAGTCTATCACGCAACGAAATCTTTTGATCTGTCAGATCAGGATTCGGATTTTTTGTAATTTTGATCTATAAGGAAATGGCCTGGTGTAATAACCGAAAAATCATCGGACCGGCCGCAACAACCAGTCTGGTCTGGAGTTTAGTACTGCGTCTACCTCCATTAGAACGCTTGAAAACTCTTCATTAATCAGCATTTGACATCCAATTACCCATTTCAAATGATACTGCATCGATTTAACAGGCACCTCTAAAAATCCGCTGAAATGTGGAACCGATGGAGCATTTGTTCTTCAGAGAACACCTTTGTTGATCAAACACCAACCAATCACTCCGAACTCCACAGTTTCAGCACATGTGAGCCCAAACGAAATTGGTCCCACAATCACTGAATATCTCAGCAGGTTTCCATCTGCGTCCTACGAAAGGCTTGAAAGATGCAAGAAACACATCAGTACTCAGGTGACTGACGGGTTCCAGGTGAACGCCCTTCTTGATGAAACAAACGAAGGCGTAGACGTACATCTTCAACCAGTCTCGCACCTCTTCCATGGCAAGGAGTGATCAGAAATGGTCCACAAAAATATGTTCCGGCCGTCAGGAACGCTCTACCTGGTATGACACCGTGCGAAGGCAAATAGGCCATTATTTGCCTTGAGAATTCTGCACGAAAACGCGAACAAATGGCACGCACAGTTTCTTATGATTTTTCTTATGAATGATCTGGCACTCAAAATCCAAAACAGGTCTTCTAATTGCAGAATAAACCGATTGAACTCCTGCATGAAAAAGTTTAAATGATACAATCTTATAATCATAGTTGTTACTGGATGCTCTTTTGGTAGTAACAAAGGGTGCTTCACACTAGCTGGCAAACTGGAGTTTTCAATTCTTCACCTAACCCCGAGAAGTTGTTTACAATCCAAAAAATGGATTAAGCTGAATCAATTTACATGCATTCAATTCATTTCGCTTCTGTAGTACGGAAAGTTTGCTTGAAAATGCAACCCTCAGAACCAAATTTTTAATCCTATCATGAGACTCTTCCAACTCCGAATATTACAAATACGGTGTTGAACCCCTATTTTCTCTATCCCACTAATCTCAAACACCACGCAACCATATTTTGCTATCTACTCCAAACTGAAATTTTATTCCAAAACTCCTCGATCACTTCCACCTTAACTACGATACAAACAACTGAATTTGCCTTTTACCATTTGCAATTAAAAATAAAAATTAATAGTTGTGTTTTAAACATAAACCAGAAAATTTTTGCAAAAGATAAAGAGAAAAATAACATTGGAGGTTATTATACGGTTGACTATGAAAAAGATGCTTTATTCGAAGCAGTATTTTTATTCTTTGATAGTATACTATAAATAAAATTAATAAAAAAACATTTTATATGTATTTGTATTTAAAAAAAACTTTAAGCATTACCATTACAAGCATATGTGAATTTTAAGCAATTCAGAATGTGCATGCGCATAATACTTTTACCTGATTTCTGGTATATATTATGTGTTTTTTTTCCTTCAAGAAGAAATAAATAGATCAATTGTAAATTATAACTGTTAAGTTACACAAAACTCAAAAATGTTTCCCTTTGTGGAGTTATGGAAAAAAAATCTATTTCAAAGTATTTCCAACATTAAGATAAACATTTTGTATAAAACATAACAACATTTTGTATAAAATTAACAGCTATTTCGATAATAGAAAAAAAATCCCGCTTTTATTATAAATAAAAAAAATGTAAGGATAATTCTCAGAAATCAAAGAAAGACCTTTTTAGAACCTACGAGTTATAAAAATAGCTTTACTAGCAAACTATTTCAACCATAACTGATGAGATATATATTTTTTCGCTGATTAAATTATTATTATCTCATTAAATTGAATTTACCCTTAGTAGGTAATATGTACACAAAAAAAATCATAATTAAGAATTAATGAAATGCTTCATACCAAAAATAACTCAGCTTAATTTAAACCAAAACCGAAAAAAAGATGTATTAATTTTGGAGAATATTTTTCTTCTCAACTCTGACTCTGTTACTAAGATTTAATTATAATTGGGAAAAAAATTAAGAAACATATTTAAAATAAATAAATTTAAAAACATCATTATCGAATAAATTATGTTGCAAATTTTTAAATTAATATTTGCAGTGATTAAATTTAATGACCTAATGTGTTTAAAAAAAGCAAGGAAAAAATTGAAATTTATAAAAAAATGCGTACTTTTTACATTAAAAAAATGTTAAGAATTTCCGTAGTTAATAATTCGTTACATATTACAAAATTAATTTATTTTCTAAGCCATTAAAGCAGAATAAATGCATTAAAAATTAATTTTTAGAAAAATGAAATTATTGAAATCTGTTGCAAGAAAACATTATTTTCTTTAGATTAAACACATTACTTCATAGATTTATTTTGGTTCCCGAAATAAAAGGTTGGAAACAAGGATTCTTGAATTACAGAAATTACTTCAGTTTTAAAGATAGGTTTGCAATTTTGAATTTATTATATTGTATCCTTTTAAAAATTTACTCAAGAATTAATTGTATTTTTAATTGATGATTTGCAATTAATAATAATAAATATAATAATAAAATTAATAACTATTAATTAAAATTTGTCATTAATTTATTCAAATTGTTAATTACCTGACATATATTTTAGTGTTTAATTTTATATGCTTGTTACGAGTGAGTGTTAAATTATCATTCAAAGTGATTATTTATTTATCGTTTCACCGGGAATATCTCAGAAAATCGATTTCACATAGGAAAGTATGTCCGCAAACGTCATCTGCATGGACAAAATGAACTAGTGAAGAGAGCACAAGAAAATAGTAATTTTAAGTATTGGTAACAAATTTGGCATTTGTTTCAACAAGGTAAATTACATTCGTTATCAATAGGTGCTCAAATTTGCGATCATTTACATGAACCCTGGATTCACAAATCCATTACACTGATCTCTGAAAATTTTCAAAAACTCCTGCATAGCACGGACAATGCATATGGCATATCAGCCGACATTTGTGGTATCAACATGAGGAAACTCCTGAACATAGGTGCCCACCCGTGTATTCTGATTTATCAACCTTGGTTTTCATTTCGTGCTGAGCCACGAAATACAATATCTGCGAGATTACCGTCCATAATGAAATGGACTTCGTTGCAAAAATAATGGCAGCCGCAGGCATTATTAGTAATATGAAATGCGTTTTTGAAAATGTTTGGTGGTTAAAAAATGACCTCAAATTTGAAGACATACAGTTAAATTATACTTTTCTTTGCTTGAATAAAAGTCACAATCGTTCCCAATGAAAAGTTTTGATTTCTTGTGTTCACTTCAATTGTACATTTTGTCCAAGCGGATGACGTTTGTGGATATACTTTCGTATGAGAAATTGGTTTCTTGCCATATTCCCTACTTCTATACACACACACACACACACACACACACACACACACACACACACTAAAATGCCAAAAAACCTTGTACCAGTATCCTGTAGAGACCCCATAAGCTCGGCAGCTGTCTGACACAGAGGTAGCGCGTCTTCCTCGTGTTCTGTGAGTCCCGGTTCGGGCATGATTGTTCTTCTTTATTCTATCTGTGAGATGTGTGAATACCCCCTCCTGTAAAAATCGGCTGTGCAAGCGTGTGGATATGTGTTTCATCCTCATGGATTATCAGTAATATGAAATGCAACTGAGGGCAGAAGTCAGACTTCTGCCCTCGGCTGCTCAGGGGTCTATACCCTCAGAAGCTACTGCACCCCTCCTTCCCTTGTAAAAAGCAGATACGACATCATCACCCCATGAGCACGCAGGAGTGTTGCAGCACGGCGTGAAATGGATTCAATTAATTTGAGAAAATATTCTGTTAGATAGTTCAAGAAATGTTTCTTTCAGGCCAGTCCACAAAACCATGGGAGTGCGAGGTGATGGAAATCTCATAAGGAAAGCACGTAGCAAAGCTTCCCAGATATGGTGGATAAAGTTGATGTTAAAAGAATTAGATTGCCATGATATTGAAAGAAAACTAAAAAAAATTATCCTCAAGCTACTCGGTAGCTACTGTAGATATGTGGGGCGCCACATTACTCTGTTGAAATTGTCCACATCAATTAGAATGCGCGCAAAACATGAATGTGTGCACAGAGTCGAAAAGGATGTTAAATTATTGTCATGGTAGAGTTTACATACATCAGGTCCAAAAATCAAGGTCGAAAAAAAAATTCAGACATTCGCATAAGCATACCGATTTGAATTGTCTCGTATTCAATGCACCTCAAAATGTAAAATAAATCTGGATTTTTTTGGGATAAAACTCACTGAGAGAAACATCTGTGTTCTCTTTATCTTTTTAAGTTTCCTATCATGGTAAAAAAAATTATCAAGAATATTGGTGAATTATCAAATTAAGTCACAATGTATCTCTCTCTATACATATACACATTAAAGAACGAAAAAAAACTGGTATTGCCGGTCGCATGTACATAAATTAGGTGTTTAACTAATCAGCGTAAAACGATGCGATCGACATTGCGTTTATAAAACAGAGATGTCTGAGAAGGCTGTTGCATTGATTCTTGCTGTTACAATAACAGGTTTTCAAGATTTAAGGAATTTTGAACAGTGACTAATTTACTGCGCAGGAGAGAGGGATCACAGCATTTCCGAAGTAGAGTTGAAGTTTGGATTTCTAGGGCATACTGCAAATACCAGATTTCCGGTAAAACTTATAATTTCGAACAACAATGTATCTTGGAAGATGCCTTAATAGAACTAGATCTTCGACGCCTAAAAAGAATCTTTATACGTGATAAACTTTCAACACTTCCTGATTGAGGAGTATTTGAATGCAGGCCCATCAATAAGTGTCAGTATACGCACTATGCAACGTAACAAAATTGATATAGGCTTTCGTAGCCACAAATCATGTTCATGTACCTTTGGTGACATAGCGACACAAAGCTCTGAAACTTACCTGGGCTCACCATCGTCACCATTTGGCTCTTAACGATTGGATAAATATTGTCTGGTCTAAGGAGTAATGTTTCCAAGTGTATCTAGTGGATGGATGTAAACGGGTATGGAAAACACTCCACGAATCCACGGATTTGTAATGCCTACAAGTTGGTGGTGGCTATGTGAAGTTAACATGAAATGTGACCGTTGATGTGTTTAGACTGTACCATGCCAGGCAAGTAGTTCTGCTGCCGTGACCATTAACGATCTTATCTGAGATGTTTTGCAATGTGCTGTCCTTAGAAGATGTTCACCATTTCGCACTCCTATGACTTTGTGGACTGCTCTGCAAGAAGCATGGTTGGAACTGTCTACAGATCATCTTCAAAAATTAATTGTATCCATGTTACACCATGATGTAGTACTTCTGAGTGCTCTTTTGGGCTTTACACGATATTAGTAAAATGTACCAGTACCACACTAAAGAGCCCCCCCCCAAAAAAAAACAATTTGGGGAGGAGGCTCTTCAGGGTATATCATGATGATGCACTATCGAATGGCTTAATTTATTTAAGATATCGGGAATTTCATCTTATTAATTTAACTTATTGCTCTGTAACACTCTCAGTTTAAGACATTAACAACGAATGGAATACAGTATAATATTTAGACGATTAAATACTTTATTCAACTGACAATGGAAGCAAATCTTCTAAAGAAACTGAAACAGTTTTAAATATAGAAGATTTTTCCAGTAAATTGAACAAATTCAATGATTTTATGTTATGCATCTTTGTTATCTATCTTTCAGGATAAATTCAAAAGGACTCTCGAAGCTATTTTATAATTTGTAATACTATTTGCAATATTTTTCTTTATGCAAAGAATATAAACTAATAAATCCTAATGAGTTTTGTTAGTAAATATTCGCTTTAATTGTTTTTAATTATTTAAAAATGATAGATTATTTCTAATGATTTTTTTCCTTCTTGGCAAGTTTCTTTGAAGAGGATTATGTTATTATCGTATGATATAAGGGCAACTCTTAACTGACACAAGTTAATTTTTCTATTTTATGATTAATCAAAATGATTGGCTAAATTTTTATAACTGCATAGTTTCCATGACATAAAATATTTTTCATGGATTTTCACAAAAATAAAAACAATTTTCTAACGTTTTTACTAGATATTTTTTTTAAAAAAATTATCAAGAATTCCCGAGTTGGAGTGAACAAACAATTACGTTTTTTTTAACTTGACGGATATAATAAAAGTTTTTTCTTCTTCTTTTAGAACGTCAGAGAATGTCAAAAAATGGTGCTGACAAAAAAAAGAATGAAGTTTGACTTTGAGATAATAGACGACAGTTACTTCAAGGCATGTCAGAATTCTTAAAATTTCAAATAAGGCCGTAGAACTTCACAGCAAACAATTCGTTTCGCAGATTAGAATTTGATAAGACGCATTGTCGTCTCACTCGTCGTGTGCTCAAATTCGAGGACAATTTTGTTTTGTCCTTCATGCCTGCTATGCACGGTGATGTCAAGGCTGCACCGAATGCGTTAAAATGTGTAGGCGCGGATGGAGGGTTTCCTGAAAGAGCTCTGCATGAATAATTAAGCGTCTGTAGGATTTATTCTGAATTCAGTTAATGTTTAAAGGATTCTTCTCGTCTTATTATACGGAGAGTTTGAAGGAAGGGGTTGAAAATTGAAGAATGGCATTACAATCACTTATTTAAGCTAGATGTTGAAATAAATGTAATTAGAATAAAGTCGAGGGTCGTAATTAATTTTCGTCATTGGAGGTATTGGATACTGTATATTGATCCCTAAAAATAAATTTAGATAGCTTCTTTTCTTAATTTCAACCTGGACATGATTCTCTAAATTGCCATGCGGAAAATATATTATTAGTGTGTATTGTATTATGTAATTTATTTGATATATAGTATTGTGTATTTTATTTTGCATATTGTATTAATATGGTGCATTTGTTATATAGTATTGTGCAGTGTATTTGATACATGTTTATGTTATGTAGTATTATAATTTAATTTTCACTCTCTTACTGTCCTATATTGCTTTATTGACGATATTATGCACCTTATGCAAATTTTTGGGCAGTAAAATATATGTTTATTATTCATATGTTTTTTAATATGCAACCAAAAGGTTTTTATACATACATGTCTATTTAATGGGAAATGTGGAATCGGTTCTTTCTTTAAAACTATAATTTGTCTAAATTAACATTTTTTTCATAAATATTAGTGATATTAATCTCTGAAATTTACATAGCATCTAATACATTTCTGTTTGATTATTTTTGAGATCAACAGCTTGCACATAAATTCTTAATCAGACTTTTAAATTAATTCTTAATAATCGAGTTAAGAATTTGTTAGATAATAAGTGATTTAATACAAATATAATATTTAGAAACATATTTTTAAATAGTATTCATTACTTTTAGATTCAGTAGTTATAAGTAAAATTTTATTATATAAGTATAGCATATACAGTGAAAATGCAAATACCTTATGGCAACAATATTTTAATCTTTCCTGTTTGACGATTGTAGTTGAATTGTTGTGGTAACACTGCATACTTCTGCTTTTCCCACTATTTGCTAATTAATGGAATCAGATAAATATACTTTCATATATAGAAATACTTAATAAAATAATAGATTATTTTAGTTAATTTAATAATTGTAATGTTTGGTAATTTCAAATTCAATTGACAACTAACAGTCTAAATCAATATTCACAATTAATTCTTCCTTTACATGAAAGTCTTAGCTTCAGTCAAGAAATTTTCATTTAAGAAGAATTATACGGCATTGCGTCCCTCAAATTATCAGTAAGTAAGAAAGGATAATTTCGTACATGAAATCAGTAATTCGAAATTAAGAATGAATTTGCTTTCTTAGAAATTAGAAAGCTTTTAAATGAGTTAAAATAAATTTTAAGCCTTAGAAATTTTAAACACTTATATGGAATACTAATGGATTAAAGAGTTTAAAAGGGCTAATTCCAAGAATGAAATACATTCCTTCTAGAAGGAATAAATGCTCATTTCAATTGGCTTAATTACTTAACATTCTTGGTAGAACTAATCATTATATTGGTTTAATGTATCAGGGTTAATGATAAGGTCATTGCGATGTTGTTGGAAGGATTTTACTCAATCCTATTACTGAATTACTTACCACTTTATTACTGAATTACATTAGTTTAAATTCTGAAGATATTGGGAAAGGGGAGGATTCGAATCATAAACGAATTAGTGTCTTTGCATCACTTTTAGATTTCAAAGGATTGAAAGCATTCGTGGAGAGATCATTAAGACAATTGATTCTTCTTGAAGTAATTCTAAACACTTGCGCAATAGTTACGTTTCTATATTTTATTACCATTCCTAAGATCATATTTACCACCAATTTTCCATTCGTTTTTGGCCACTGTGCAAGTTTATATAAGTTCTCTGAAATCTTTTTGTAAAACAGAAACTTTTGTGTTTTAGTTTCTTACTTTTATACACAAAATGAATTGGGGTTTTAATCTCGTATTTAAATATTAACTAAACAAATGAATTGATAAATTCAATTAAAGTAATTAAAAAATTTAAATGAATGACTTATCGAAAGTCTATCTACACTATAAAAACATTTTAGCATATTATAACAGGAAAAAATAGTCTTTTAAAGAGTTAAAGGAAATTAATGTGTTGAACAAACAAATAACAATTCATAATATTTCGAAATATTATTCTGTTTTCACAATTTTTTTTTTTTTGAAATCTCAAGTTTTAATAGTTCATGCATAAAAAATAGCGAAATGGTAAATGATATATGTGCAGATTATAGTATATTTTCGTATCATTTACATGAAACATTCACATTTAAAAAATATAAAACTACATTTATAATAATTTTTTTAAAAAATGAAAATTAAAAAAATAAATAAATTTGGATAATAAATACATCTTAAATGTATAATAAAGATGTATTTAAAATACAATTCAACAGTTTTGTAGAATTGTATGTCCATATAAGGGTTAGAATACTCTATTTAACTAAATCGTATTGATGTAAATAAACTGAAAATAAATAAACAAATAGCTGAAGCTTTATAAGATGCATACACAAATAGATTGATTTCGAATGACGATTTTTAAGGAAACTTTCTCAAATCTTTGTTTTTATATTTATTAATTTTCATTTTCACTGAAATTTTGCGACAATTATTTTTACTGTTACTTGAATCAATATTAATGCGTCAAACAAACCAAAAATGAAAATATAATTAAAAATATTCCAACCCATTAATTTAAATGTGTCAGAGGTTCACTTTGTTAAAAGTACATACGAAAAATTGTAAAGAACTTCTAAAAAAAGAATCTGCACACATAAAAGTCTTCATTATCCTTCAGGAATGGATTCACTTTGAATGGATTAATATACTATAATGTATTGTAAAAAATATACTAGTATTAAATAATGAATTAATTAGAATTGCAATGTAATATATATATATATATATGGGGATCTTACCTCAATAAACTTTATTCCCCTGACATCAATAAACTGGTGTAAAAAAAATCCCTATCAGAATCTCACAGTATATAATCATAAAAAAAATCGTCCACCCTTTATGCATTTTTCTTAGTCTCTTCTTGCTTGTGCAAAAGTTATACCTTCCGTAATGGATGAAAGCAAAGTTTTAAAATTACAATTGTCTTTTCTCATCGGCAACGAAACTACTTTTAATTGAAATGTTGTTGTTACTTATGGCACGTGCCTATGGAAAAGCCCCCCGCTGATACAGCAGTAGATTTAAGCCGAAGCCAGTGTCTCTTGTTTTTGAAGTAGTGCCAACTAGTGTCAAGAGTACGACTTAGCTACACACTCACCACATTTGCTTGCACAGCCCCATTTTACTGGGGGGGGCACAGTCACACGTCTCACAGATAGCACACAGAAGAACAACCCTCCCCGAACCGGGGGGACTCGAACCCGGCACCCCCAGAACACGAGGAAGACGCGCTACCTCTGTGGAAACGAGAAAGAACACGAGGAAGACGCGCTATTCATTGTATACATTCAATTAAGCCAGAGAGCCGGCTTAATTGAATGTATACAATAAATAAATTATTTCTTTAAATACTGCAATTTTATATTACTTATAATGAAACCAACACTGAAGCATTATCATTTTACTTACACAGAATTACAAAATTTTTGCTGCAACTGTATAACATTTGCGAAATCTGTTATGTTCATAATCTTTTTCAGGAATGTTCTCTTTTTTCAACCTGAAAGCAAGATTATTACAATGAACTTCTGATTTAAAAAAAATCATATATTATTAGGGAATTATGTATACTTGTAATTTTTTCTTTCAATAAAATCACATTAATAATAATTTCGTGTGTTTAACATATCAAAAAAATCACTTGATTGCTGATAATTAATCTTATATCATACACCAACATGAAATCTCAATTATTACTAATAATATGAACTGCACAAAGGAATGCTTATTCCTTATTCCGTTATTTTTATCTTCCCTATTACTCCCAACGAGTGGAAAATTGTCTGAAAGGAGTCACTAAAGTGTCTAGTAAAGTGATGGTTCTTCTCAAAATGACTTCTTCAGATAAAGGATTAGTGACACTACAATCATTGTTCCTTTTGAGATTAAAAACACTTATATACCTGGGAAATAAGATTGTACAATTAGAAAAAAAATGAAGGGAATAAGATCGATAATAACCATCTTCATGCAGTGGGCTCTAAGTAGTTTCCAAACACTTGTCATACATATATATATATATATATATATATATATGAAACAATTATAAGAAATTTTTCTTGGCATTTTATGGGATAATCATTAATTTATAAATCAAAGAAGTTATTATTTTCTTATAGATATGATAGTGAATCATAAATTTAATTAAAGGTTATTCCACCAAAATTAAAATATATTTTATATTAAAATAATAAAATATATTTAATTTTTTGGATGAATTAAAACTTTGTGAATATGAGGGAAATTCTGAAAAAAAGCAAGCCAATGTACAGTTGATAAGTTAGCCAATAATCACTTTTCAAAGCTGATGATATTATATAAAATATTTAAAAAATAATATTTTGTTTCATGTCATTATTTTTTGTACAATTATTTATTGCATCCTGTAATTAAACAATGTGTTCTACAAACTATTTAAGCCAAAAAAAAATCCCGCTATAAATGAAGATTTTTAATTATTTCCTGCTTTCTCTATTTTTAATATTTACATATCTGAAACAGATTAAAATGTTTAAAAAAATGTTATTCAATTTTTTTATAACTGTAAATATAATATGTGTTGTATATACAGAAAAAAATGTGTGCAATATTCATGTGTGCATGTGGGATTACGATGTAATAATCTTAAATGAATCTATATTCACATTAATATTCAAATGAGTAATAAATGAAATGTGAAATTATTATTTTCTATAAAAAAAATTGGTGGGATTGTAGTAAATAAGTGAATATCCAGTCAGTGGGGATTTTCTTGGCAGAATCTTTCACAACCTTACTTTGTTTAATTTCATGAAATTTTTGCAGAGTCGAAAAGAGTGTGTCCTATATGCATCTCTCTTGTTTTGTATTTGTGTTCGCGAAGAGGAGAGATGTTTCACGACGAATCATCGTCTATCCGTAAGGCCTATGCTCAGTGCTTACAGCTATATTTGAAATATAATTATTTCTTGAAATTGAGCCATTTTAGGTTCTTCAAATTTATTTTATCCTGACAATTTATAGTTATTTTTAAAGCATTATAATGACAAGGATTTGAAATAAGATTTTTATTGTTCAGAAAAGAACCAAAAAATTATTTAATTCTTCGCAATAACAATCATTTATAAGCTGATAACTATTTTAATCAAGATATGATTTCTTTTAATAAAATTTTTAATGTTTTCAAATAATGAATATTTATATTTTATAAATTTTGTGGTAATAAGAAAATATTTTCCATAAATGCTTTTCATCTATTTAATCGAGCGAACTGGGGAATAAATTCCTAAAATTGGTTTAAAAGATGCAACATAATCAAACATCACTCGTAAAAGACAATGAACTAAATAGAAGCTACTCAAACTTACGAAGTATATTCTTGTTCGGCATGAATAAATTGTCACAAATTTATAAAAAACTAGTTTTTTTGTCTTTAATAAAGCCATATTCAGTTGTAAGATGAATTTAAGATTCTTGAAAAGACTTGCCATTAAGCAAAAATAAATTCGATTGTTTTTGAATGTCATTGAACTACTTATAAATTTATGAATTATAGTTCCCAAATTGCATTGGAAATTCCCCAAAAAGAAGTAATAATTGATTAATTATTTCTTTGATTAACCTTGCCTAACACAATTCTTTTTAATTTGTGCTATGGACAATATAAAATAAACTTAAAGTATTTTGCATTACTTTCCATTAGTTCTTCTTTAGAATGGTCATAGGAAGCGTCTCACATTAAAAAAGAATTTAAGCAGACATAGTTATAGAATACTTTTGAAATTCGTTGTATAATTTTTCCTGAAATATCATGTCTGAAAGTTCAAAACGTCATCATCTCAGGGATAAATGCAGTTTTCTGCTAGGCAAGAGAACTAAGATACTCTAAAGGAATGTGTAATATCTAACAATATTACTTTGAAAGTAACGCAATGAATTCAAAATTCACGATCTTGTGCAAATAAATCGAATCCAAAATGTATATTAGAGTTCACATTTTCTCCAGACCCGTTTTGTTTTCAATCTATAAAATTTCCAACGTTGAGAATTAATCAAAATTTTATAAGCCTGTATAAGATATGCAGAAAATTCTATAGAACCAGGAAAATTCCAGAATGAAAACGTATCTATGCAAGATGTCTCAAAATTAAACATAAAAGGGATATAGCAGTTATATGATTGAAATTAAATTTCCAGTATTTCTTGGAGTTGATTCTTGGATTTTGAAGAGTATCGTTTTGGCTGGAATAAAATTTTAGCTGAATGTCTAAGAAATTTTAATTGAAATTGACGCTAAAAAGAAACAAAATAAAATAAATTCCTTTTTAAATTATTAATGAATTCTTTATTTTTTCTTAAATTTGTATTGAGTTTGGATATTATACTATCAATTTTTTTTATACATTCACTAATAATTAAATGCTTTAGAATCCACACATATTCCACTTACTTGAGTTATTTATAATGTTAAAAATATAAATGATTTTGGAAACAAAAAAAAAGATTATTTCATTTATTAAAAAATGCTTAACATTATAGATGTACTTCGTTTCGAAAAAATCTTGAGAAGACGGTTTTTATTAATTTTATTTCTATATAATAATAATGGTAATTTAATTTGGGAAATTTTGAAATCATTTGCACATAATATTTTGATTATTTGCAAATCTTATTCTTGGAAATAGATCTTAGGTTGAGTTACAGAAAAACGGAATTTTATCTTCATTTCCGCTATTCAAAATTGAGAAACTAAATAAAAAAAATCAAAATACATACATTAAAAGATTTTTATGATAGATTATTATAATACTGATTAAATATTAATTCGATTTGAATTTCTACAATAAAGTTACAACAATAAATTTATGAATATTTTTGTTGATGTTAAATATGAAGGGAATATTTGTTGAAACAAATATATTTTCTCTTTACATGAATTGCATAAATATAGGAAAATATTTAGTTTATTCGTTGAATTTTAAACCTGAGATATGTTATATTGAAGGGAAGTATTTCAATTCTACCCGCCTCCCACGAAAAAGTAAATTAAAAACTGTAACGGAACTGTGGCAACGTCACCTAGAGGAAACATCAGCGCTACCTAGATCAGTATCCACCTAGGCCACCATAGCCAGTCGACCTCCAGCCAACATAGAGAGAGCGTCTCGATTGAGGATTGTCTTTTGTTTTTCGTAAATGTCTTAATTGGTTTCGTTATGTTGTCCCTTTTGTTATATAACTGTTTGTGTATGTGTTTATGTTTAGTGAATGTCTACAAATAAATAATGTTAAAAGCTAGCCGTGGTAGTTATTGAAGACAAACGGTTATATAATTTCTGGCGCCCAACGTTTTGGACCAGTGAAATATGTTAGGAATCCCAATTTGGATTTTAAAAAGCTTATACCCCGAGTTTAAGTTTAGTTGCTGGAGATCGGCTCATTTTTGTTTTCAGATTGACTACCGGTCAAAGTGATTCCCATATTCTGGAATATTGTCGTGTGCTGCTAGCATATTGACTCATTTTTGTTTTCAAATTGACTACCGGTCAAAGTGATTCCCATGTTCTGGAATATTGTAATAGCATCTAGCTGCTAGAATATCGCTAATCATCGCAAAAAGAATTTGATAAGTATCTTTTATGTTATTGTTTATTTTGATTCTTAAATACTGTTACGTTTTAAGCGTAGCGGGTTCGGATTGAATGAACTTTAGTTGAGGACAGCACAAACAAATTTATTTACAGCTATT
Organism: Argiope argentata; assembly: GCA_026289955.1. Classification (NCBI taxonomy): domain Eukaryota; kingdom Metazoa; phylum Arthropoda; class Arachnida; order Araneae; family Araneidae; genus Argiope; species Argiope argentata. Next base: position 3,940,923 of record JAOUZG010031916.1, on the reverse strand, counting down.
TACAGTTATTTACAGGATAATTAATAAAGTAAAAATTTCAGATAAATACAATTCAGCAGTCAACAGTCAATTACAGCGTAAATTCAAGTCTTACGTACGATAAAAACAGACTGCAAAACAGCTATCGTATAGCACAGATACAGTAAATCGCAGCGAGCTCAATAACACAGCGTTAACAGCAAACGCAAACACAGCTCACAAATCCTTTAGTCCAGCGAGACGCTTTTTATTTCAGAGCAAACTCTCAACTAACTCGATCAAATCACTATAGCAACTAACTAACTCACGCCGGCTACTCGTCCTTATATAGCCGAGAAGCGCGTGCACCTGAGTCTCGTGGAAATTCTCAAAACATCGCGCACAATCTAGCGGCTACTAGATTATTCCTTTCGCCAAACCAATCAAGCTGGCGCGAGGCTCCTCGCCAAACGTGGCCAACTTTGGCGAGTTTTCGTGCCGCTCGCCCGCTTGTAACAATACTTTTCACTTATTACAGTAAAAGTAATTATAATTTACATAAATCATTTTAGAAAAAGCAACGGCTTTCTTAATCAAGAGTTGTAAATTTGATTTTTTTGTTGTTGTTTGTGTGTATTTTGAATTTATTATTACATCCTCCACAGTTTTCACTAAGTGTCTATTTTATATGATATATGTTGAACAAATTGATACATTTAAATATGTGAGTTTCGATTCTCGCTCTCAGAACGGAAATTGTTTTCCCCCTCCTCTCAGTAAAAAAAATAAATAAAATCGTAGACGCTGATGTGCTGGCGTCACATTTTATGACTGAGACTGCCGTTTTTATTTTATTTTGTTTTGCTACTTTTGAATATGCTCATGAATAAATATGACTCATGCTGTCTGTGAAAATTGTTTTATTATCTTTATTGGTTAATAACGCCGGAAATCCTTTTGAGAACTCTACTCTGTTTCATATAATCGCAAATAATTTTTTTTTGCCTTAGTGAATATTTTTTTTCTGTTTTGATTTTGCACAATACTTCGAGAATTCTTTTAAAAGTTATAAAATAAAGAATAGTATATGTTTTGTGTTATCATTTCTAGTAAATGATATTTTAGTAAATGTGTTATTAACAATTTCCTTTTGTAACTAAAATTTACGAGCAATATTATTTTGATGAGTATTAAGTTAAGAGTTTAATTGTCTGAGCACTTTCAATTTAAATTGCTATTGTACCACTTTTGATATTAATTGATTTTGTTTATAAGTATTATTTCAATCTGTTTAAAGATACAATTGATATTCATTTTAAACTATGAAACTAAACATTTTTATGTGATCCACATTGAAATTCAACTACAATAATTTTTTTTTCTTTTCTTTTCAAACATTGATTCTATTTTGTGTATTAAATTTTACTTGTTAACGTTTCAGTTGAAAATACATTCAATTTTCTCTATCACTTTTGTTTAAAGTTAAAGAACATAATGTAGTAAAATTTTTATAATCGTATGTTACGACAAAAGTATATAACCAAAAGTGTTGAAATTTTGTTCTTGTTCTTGATGTGCATCTATTTTTGTATATGATTAGATATTAATTTTGTGCTGAACCTTGTTAGAACTCGCCAAAAGTTTTCTTATTTTAGTTTTAATACATATTCCTTGTATGTGAATGTAAATAGTTTTAGGACATTTTATATCAAATTTCCGTAATTATCAAGCTAATTTATCCTCCCCTCTGACCCCTCATTCCAAGATGGCTTACCTTGCAAAAGCAAAGAAAGAGGATCTAAGAACACTCGCGTACGAATTAGGTCTAAAAGCAAATGATTCTATGCGTGTTGTTGATTTGCGAGATCTAATAATCAAATCCACGTCTTATGACGAGACTTTCACTAGAACTCTTTTAGAAACTATTGTTGGCACTAGGCAGCAAAAGGAAAAGGAAAGCAAAGATATAGAAGAATTCAAAAGGAAGGAACAAGAATTGATACTTGAAACGGAACGATTAAAAGTAAATCTTGCAGCTGCTAGCTCAAATCCTTCTAACGGTTCCTCCACTTTAAATGTAGTACCCAGTGAACAAATCCAACATTTACTTCCAAACTTCACAGAAACTTCTGACATTGCAGCCTATTTGCAAATTTTTGAAAGACAATGTGAGAAAGTTCGTGTGAAAGAAGAAGACTACATAACGCACCTCCTAACTCTTCTTCCCATTAACATTTCACAAATAATTCTGCGAGAACCCAAGGAAAAATTAGAAGATTATACTTATATAAAGAAAATTCTACCTCAACGATTTAAGTTAAATGCTGAAGCATTCCGAATCAAGCTGACTACTCACCAAAAACTAACTGGAACTTTATGGCAAGACTTTGCGAATGAGTTAAGAAACTACCTAGAAGAATGGCTTCAGAGCCTTGCAGTTTTCGATTACGAATCGCTGAAAGACCTTGTTCTTACAGATCAATTGAAACGTAGAGTTAGTAATGATGTCAAAGAGCACTTCGTCGATCGTTGGGGAAAAATTAAGTCGTCATCTGAACTGGTGCAGTTATTAGACGATTACGAAGCTGTCCGTGTTAAAAATTCAAAGAATAAAATTCAACCCCATATGAAGCAGAACTTTCCACTGAAACCTATTTATCCTTCCAGAACAAAAGAAGATGTACAAAGAACGACTAGTAAAAACTTTCCATATCGAGTCGAGAAGCAACAAAGACAAGATAACCGCCCTCCTTTGACTTGCTATGGGTGCGGTAAACCAGGATTTATAAAATCAAAATGTCCCGACCGTTCAACGCCTACCAGACGAAATGATTTCCAAGCAAACTCTTTGAAAATGCTTGCTACGCATGTAGATATGCCTACAACTATCACTTATATCGACATCACCATTTGTGGACAAAGAGCTCGCGTATGTGCAGATACTGGTGCAAGTTGTACGGTTGCTGGTGAAAGACTTTATAAAATATTTCAGGAGAAACAAGTACCGATGACAAGTAAAAGCATCACCATGTTTCTCGCGGATGGACAATTCACAACAACTCAAGCCTTCACATCAGAGGTAGTCGTGAATATTGAAGGAAGAGACATTGTAACGAAATTTCTGATTCTGCCGAAATCGAAAGGAAATAGAACCCTCCTTGGATATGACTTTCTTGAAAAAGCAGGCATCGTCCTTGACCTAAAGAATAGATGTTGGTTCTTCCATGACAACCCTCTGCAGGTGTATCAATTTGGAGTTGACCTCGAAGCACAATGTCCTGGGCCAGTAAAAAGCATAGAAGTGAATACTTGCGACTTGCGGGATGATGAGGGACAAAACCTAAGTCCTCATGAAAGACTACAACTCAATGATTTGTTGAGAAAATACGAGAATAATTTTCAGCTAGGGGGAGAAGCTACGCCATTCATTGAACACCACATCAATACAGGAAATAGTCCTCCCGTTTCAGTTCCTCCATATCGGATGAACCCAAGCAAGAAAGAGCTGTTGAAAAAGGAAATTGACTCTCTTCTAGAGAAAGGTATTATAGAGGAATGCGAAAGCCCTTATGCCTCTCCTGTGGTCTTGATCACCAAGCCAAATGGTAAAATACGGTTATGCATTGATTATCGCAAGCTAAACTCCCACACCGTTCCAGATACTTATCCTTTGCCACGTATAGATGATTTGTTGAACGAAGCAAAGCCTACCCCTTACATGTCAACTATTGACTTAAGATCTGGGTATCATCAGGTAAATGTAGCAGAAGAAGATCAAATCAAAACTGCTTTTACTTGTCCCTTCGGAATTTATAAATTCAAACGAATGCCTTTCGGACTTCGTAATGCGCCAGCTACGTTTTCTAGACTTATAAATAAAGTACTTTCCGGACTGAAGGATGTCCTGGCATTATCATATTTGGACGACATCATCGTGCTGTCTCCTACCTTCCAAACACATCTTACAGACCTAGAACAAGTCTTCAAACGTCTATCGTTATTCAAGCTAAACGCCAATCGAGAAAAGTGTCACTTCTGCTGCCAAAAAGTGAAATACTTAGGCCATTACATTACTAAAGATGGCGTATCTGTTGATCCAGAAAAGACCCCTGCCATTGCAAACATGAAGTCACCGAAAACTGTGAAGCAAGTACAATCTTTTGTTCAAACCTGTTCCTGGTTTCGTAGATATATTCCAAACTTTGCCCAAATAGCCAAACCTCTTAATGATTTAACGAAGAAGAAGGCCGTATGGAAAAGGGAAATAGAACAAGAAACGGCATTTCAAGATCTGAAATCTAAATTAATAAGCCCACCGATTCTCAAACAAGCCGATGGAACGAAGCCTTTCATCATCCGAACAGATGCTAGCAATGTTGCCATCGGAGCAGTTTTACTTCAGGGAGAAAAAGATGAAGAACATCCTATTGAATATGCTAGTCGCCTGCTGAGTTCTTCAGAAAAAAACTATTCTACGATAGAAAAAGAAGCATTAGCAGTGGATTGGGGACTTGAGAAATTTAGAGAATACGTGGAAAACCAGTCCATTACAATAACATCCGACCACCAACCGCTGAAGTGGTTGATGTCACTGAAATCACCTACTGGTAGACTCGCCAGATGGGCTCTACAAATTCAGTCGTACAACCTGACAATGAAGTATATTCTTGGTCGACTAAATTTCATTGCCGACCTTTTATCCCGTCCTATTTGTGAACACCCAAGTACAGAGTCTTGTGAAATCTGCACTATATCGATTGAAATTCCTACCACCAGTCCGGCTGCTTTGCGTCAATCACAACTAAGAGACGATGATCTGCGAAAGATAATAGAAACATTCGAGAGTTCAGCAAAAGACGTTGATCATACAACTTGGACTGCAAGAGGCTACATCATGAACAAGGGGATATTATACCGATACTCTCCTGAATCGGATGAAGAAGAAGCGCAATTGGTATTGCCTCAAGAAATGAAAGCCAATATCCTGAAAGAGAATCATGATTCGCCCATGGCAGGCCACTATGGAGCTGAGGGCACCTTTCATCGCATCGCTAAAAGATACTACTGGGCGGGAATGCGAAAAGACATAGCAGATTATGTCAAAACCTGCGTTGAATGTTGTCGTTACAAAGCTTCTAATCAAAAACCATCGGGGTTACTTCAAACTCCTATCTATGCCCAACGATTCGAAACTCTCTCTATTGACCTTTTCGGTCCTCTGCCAGAAGCACCTACTGGTGAGAAATGGATTTTTATTGTACAAGATTGTGCTACGAAGTGGGTAGAACTTTTTGCTCTAAAAGAAGCAACTGCAAGAGAATGTGCAACGACTCTGTTGGAAGAAGTCGCGCTTCGATTTGGTATACCTCGAAAAGTTATCAGTGACAATGGTCCCCAGTTCACAAGTGCTGTCATGCAACAGCTATGTTATATATTGCACATAGACCAAAGTCTTACCCCTGTCTACCACCCACAATCAAACCCTGTTGAAAGAAAGAACAGAGATCTCAAACCTCGTTTGGCAATACTAGTCGGCAATGACCACCAGGCATGGAAAGAAAAACTGCCCATGATTAGATTTGCATTGAATACCGCCAAGAGTGATTCAACTGGGCACTCTGCTGCATTTCTCCAATTCGCACGTGACCTAAGAACTATAGATGATGTCAAACACGACATAAAAGCCATAATAGAAAATGACAACTTCGTTCCTGAGATTACACCATATTTAAAAAGGTTCGCAAGAACGGTACAACAAGTACGAGAAAGAGTTGAGAAACACCAAGATAAACAAAAACGGTATGCTGATAAGAAACGTAAAGATACTCCAAAATTTGTTCATGGTGACAAAGTCTGGGTTACTCTCCACCCTGTCAGCAAAGGCTCATTGAAGAAAACTAGCAAATTCATGCCTAAACGGGACGGTCCTTATATGATAGTGACTGCAAGGTCGCCAACAACTTACGATATTGCCGATCCCAATGAACCAGACAAAATCCTCGGTAAATATCATGTTTCAGCCTTGAAACCTTATCAAGAACGAAATAAGTTTCAAACATCAGACCGGGTAGCTCCAGTAGCTCCTCTTAGAAAAAGAGGACGGCCAAGACTTCCGCCACCTGACTTCTTGCCGAGACGGCTACGAAGAAGTCAGAGGGGGAGGATGCAACGGAACTGTGGCAACGTCACCTAGAGGAAACATCAGCGCCACCTAGATCAGTATCCACCTAGGCCACCATAGCCACGACCTCCAGCCAACATAGAGAGAGCGTCTCGATTGAGGATTGTCTTTTGTTTTTCGTAAATGTCTTAATTGGTTTCGTTATGTTGTCCCTTTTGTTATATAACTGTTTGTGTATGTGTTTATGTTTAGTGAATGTCTACAAATAAATAATGTTAAAAGCTAGCCGTGGTAGTTATTGAAGACAAACGGTTATAAAACTACAATATTCATAGAGATATTTATACTCAATTTAAAATTTCTTTTTTATATAAGTTGGACAATCTTTTTTGAAAGAAGTACGATTTCGCTTTAATTCTGATTAATAAAATAAAATAAAATTATCTTTTATGGAAAGCAAGCCTTTTCCATTCTATGGTCACATACATAAGAATATGTCTTAAGCTTAAAATATTTTATAAGGGTAGAAAGTCTGCACTTTTTGTCCTATCTAAAAGAGCAATAGATTTAATTGATACGATTTAGTTCTAACACGTTTTTTCTTTGAAATGTTTATAAAAATTTTAAAAAGATAATTTTGACTTTAAAATTAGACATCATCCAATTATTTAACTAATTTTGATATAGCTTAATTTATAATATCTCCAATGAGTATTTCAAAATTTAGATTGATAAACATTTCACTGCAAAAATAAATGTACGTGTATAATTGAAGTACATATTTTATATGAATCAGAGACGATATAGAAGCTTTAGATAAAAAAATCTCATTATTTTTCTCGGGATAAATTAAAATGGATGACTCTAATAATAAAGAATATACAATTAATTTTTTAATCGATTTTTAGTATGATAGAATGTTTTTGGCATTTGTAAAAAACAGATAAATGTAAAAAAAAGATCTGCAATTCTTATCTTTCAGGAAAATATGCTTAAAAAACGAGGTGGCATCGACACATGACGAGACTCTTTAAAGATACTTTTAATCATACGTCCCCATTGAAAATGCTCCTTATCAAATTGGAAAACGATGTCTTCAGTATTTCTTTAAAAGAAGAATGTTTCAAGAAAGTTTTGAAGAAAAACAGCACACACGTTAATTAGTCTGAGCTTAAAAAATTATCTACCTCCACACTTTATACCAGAGCTTCGAAAAATAGAATCTTATTTAAAAGACTAACAGCGTAAAAATTTCAAACTTCTACTCCCCCCTCTCTTTTTTTTTATCTGAGGACATTGAAAGTGATAATTAATTCACTTTTCTAGGCTAACCTTGATTTTTTTTAGTAAGTGAACTTCATTAACTTCAATGAAAAAATTGTTTTTGTGTTAAAGGATGCTTTCTATAAATTAAAATTGTGTCATGATCGTATTATACACTTGCGATTGAAGAAATTGATTGAAATGAAATCAATTTCTTAAGAAATTTACGATCGCACGGAAAACGATTTTTTAAATGAATGGTTGTTCAGAACAGCAAGTGATGAATTTCATTCGAAGAAATTTCGCAGTATTCCAATTAGAAACAAAAGATAAGAATTATGCATGGTAAAATAACATATTTTATTATGTCAGAACACGATGTTGTTTTGGGGAATGAGGGTTTTGGCGTCAACAAAAATAAGTAGGCGAAAAATGAAAACTTTATTATCTGCACGAGCATCTGAAAAAATCAGCTTTTAATAACGCATTGCCATTGCATTTGTAAAAGCTCTGGTTATAAAAAATAAGTTAATGACTACAGCAGATAAAGTCTTATAAAAAGAAATTTTGAGCAAGTGATTACATGAAATGAAATAAATAGGAAATATGATATTTTTTTAAACAATAAATGCGAAACAGAAAATTTTTGGATCATTTGCAATACTAAAGTGACTAATTCGATAAAACAGTTAAAATGAATAAAAATATAATTTAACTTGCACGAGCACGTGCTACTTGGCCGTTCAAGAATTTATGTTCTGACATGACATATTGAAATATGCAGACATATTTCATTTTAATCTCTTTTTTTCGTTTTTTTTTTACAATTATATTCTCCAAGTTTATCTTACATTTCAATTGAGTTTTTAAGGGCGTTGCATAAGTTTTTGCATTTTAAAAATATCTAATCCACAGAGGAAAAATAAGTGCTATATCCTTGCTATGTTACTAGGAAAAAAAGATTTTTTTAAAATTAAATCCATGAAACACTCCATTGAAAAAAATGTAATAATAAAATTCTAAGTAAATCTAAGAATTTAAAAAATATGTAATACATGCACTGTTTTACAAGAAAATTTAAATCATTTTTATTTTATTAACTATTTTTAAAAATAGTATACTTCTCCTTTGTATTTACATTATTAATAGAATTTAACTCTTCAAACAGACAAAATGTATTTTATTGCACATTAATTGTGTCACTTGTGTATTCTTTTAACTTAACCTTATGTTAGTTCTTTTTATTTACTTGCAATTGTCTTAGAATATTTAACTTGATATTCTAAGTTTATAAATTTGTCAAAGAGCAGTAAAAATAAAAGAAACAGGAAGAAATCCTCTTGAAAATAAGATTTATTGCTTAATTGCATGATTATTTAATTAACTTTCTTTAATATAATGAAACTAAGTAGAAATTATTAGAAATTTTATTATTATTATATTAGATAGGAAATTTTTCAGATACGTTCTAAATTGAAATTCTCAGAAGATGCGCATATAGATCTAGAAATAATTAACTCCCAATTATTAAAATTTAAGTGAAATTATAATGTATTAAATATGGTACAATATTACTGATTATTATAACTAGTGAGTTAATAATGTATTGTTGTAATAAGGTGCTACTTTAACCATTACTATTACTATAGTATTTTACTATTTTTAACTTTACTATTACTAACTATTTACTAACTTTTCTATTTAAGGCTTAATTATTAAATATTTCCTTAATGTTCTAACATTTATTTTCGTTCTTTCTTGAATTTTTTTCTTTCTCTTTACAAATCTTTATTTTAAAATGCATGTATGTTTAATTTATGGGGAAAATTGACAGCAAAAACATATGATAAAAAGGAATTAATATGACAGAATAAAATTATAAAATAAAATTTAGTATTAAATTAAATATCTAGAAATACATGTCCAAGAAACAGCACATTTTAGTTTATGTCATTAATGAATTTCAGACGTAATATGTATAAATCTGATTTAATTCAAAATAAAAATAGAAAATGAAGAAGAAGAAAAATGTCTGTGATATTTTTAATTTTCGAGATTCTTAGTTAAAACTCGGTTTTCATTTGGAGCAAGTTTATTGGATTATGCAAGATTTTCCTATTAATAAACTAATATCGTAATTATTTAAAAATTTTGTGAAAACAGCAGATGCCGCTGACACCCATTTCCTTGAGTACATTGCAGCTGGAATTTGAAGTTTATATTAAAGGGTGCAGATAACTTTGTCTTGAATAAGCAACCATACTGAAGCTCTAAACTTGTACAATTTTTAAAAAATAAATGTACGTAAAAAGTATTATCTTTGTTCAATAGCAATAGTTTTCAGTAATTATATAAAATCCAGAAATTTATAAATAAATAAAAAGATTAAAATGAAAACTGCTATGAATATTTCAATTTATTATACTAGAACACAATTTCTTGCTCATGTAAGTTAAATCATATTTTTACTCAATTCGATTGTTTCATTGAATGAATCCTTTTATTATTTCAAATGTTAAAAAAAAAACTTTGTCTTGCATTTATTGTTAAAAAAATAACACATTTCATGTGTATTTCCTTTCATATAATCGCGTGCTCAAAATGACATTTTTCTATGTTTTATGTGCTGTAGTCCTTAATTTTTTTAAATCAGATTTGTAATGTAAATGTAATGGCAATACATTATTAAAAGCTGATTTTTTGAGATGCTAGTGTTAATAGTAAAATTTTCATATTTCACCTACGAAATTTTGTTGACGCCCAAAACTCTCATCCTAATAACAACATCATGTTCTGAACATGATAAAATATTTAAAATACTAAACTGAGCTAAGTAAACTTCATTTTCGGGTTTAGTTAATTACAAAAGTAAAAGTCCTTTGAATATTCCATAAAGAAATAATCTTATGTATGAAAAGGAAATATTTTTTAGTTCAATTTCTTCATTTTCAATCGCATATAGAGGGTCTTTATTTCCTAAATTAGTGCCAAATTCTGTTTGGGAGAGCTGATATTTACAAGATATATATTGAGAGATAATCTTTGAAGAAAAGTTTTTTGAATCTGGTTAGAAAATCAGTAGTACACTCACATTTAATAATTATTTTTCAAATCCTTTTCCACAAAAGGGTAATCTTATCCCTATTTCAATAATTGAATCCTTAACCCTTTCGCGACGGCGCGCCTGTGCCACTCTTCGCTATTTTTCGCAACAGAGTGACTGACTATACTTCGCCACGTTTTCGCCGCCGTATCTAGATGACGTCAGCCTCTGTGGACGAAAAAGTGGCTGCCGTATATATACGGCGTCAGCCTCTGTGGACGAAAAAGTGGCTGCCGTATATATACGGCGTCAGCCGCTGTGGACGAAAAAGTGGCTGCCGTATATATACGGCGTCAGCCGCTGTGATGCATCAAGTGACTGCCGTATATATACGGCAACCGTCGCGAAAGGGTTAAATAATTCAATTTTGAAATCTTTATCAATATTATATCTAGAACAAAATTAATGAAAATAAAAACTATACGAAGAAAAAAATATGTCATTGTTATTTCCAATTTTAAAATCACATATGTTTTTTTTCACTTCTTATGTGTTCTTTTTCCTTCATAGAATATCTTATTACGAATTACTTGGATGATATTTCCTAGAAAAAAATGATTTTTTTTTATTGAAAAGAATTTTTTAAAGAATTAAAATGTACGTAGAGAGAATGTAAACGTATTCAATGTATTTCAAAGATATTTAGAAATGTTATGAAAAGACCTTCTTAAAATACATTTTCATTCTCTGTGGAAGGAACATTCTATTTAGTTTCACTAGAATCATGTATGCTATAAAATTATGTAGGGAAGTTAAGTTTTTTTCGTCGGAAAACATGGTTATCCCTTAATTGGCTGTGCTACTTGTAAGAATCTAGCTCTTAGCTATTTCTCCGCATTATTCTTCAGTATTTACTTTATTAGTTTTGAGAGGATATTACATTCTATGAATAATTCGAAGGAATAGAATTTGCAGCATATGAAATATCTTTATAAACACTCTAATTTCTTCAAAAAGTATTGAATGTGTATTTTTCTTTCAGCATGTTACCTCTTTAGATGTATTAGCGAAATGAAATTTTTCGTAAAAACATATACTCTTTTTATAAAACTCTCTTTATATTCTCTTTTTAAAAACATAAACTCTTTTTTTTTATCATTTCGGGAAAACAGTCTTTGATAAGAAAGTGTGACAACATAATTTATTTAATAAAATGAATTTGGGAACAGTGGAATCATTACAGAATTCATTTCATGTTTAATTATTAAACTAACAGAAAGCTAAGCAAAATAAATTGTTTATTTTTCTCTTCTACGTAAAGATATCATTTTTACCTAACTTTATCTTGTCAGAACATGAAGTTGCTCTTAGGATGAGATTTTTGTCGTCAACAAAAATCCAAAAAAATTAAAATTTTATTATCGACACGAGCATCTCAAAAATCAGCTTTAAATAACGTGTTGCCTTTGCATTTACAAAAGCTCTGACTAAAAAGAGATAAGTTAATGACTACAGCAAATAAAATCCAGAAAAATGTTATTTTTAGCACGTGAATATATGAAATGAAATAAATAGAAAATGTGATATTTTTTAAGATATAAATGCGAGACAAAGTTTTTTGGATAGTTTGCAATACTAAAATGGTTCATTCAATGAAACGATTAAAATGAATAAAAATATAATTCAACTTGCACGAGCACGGTGTTTGGCCGTTCAAAAAATGATGTTCTGATATGATACATTAAAATATGCATAGCAGATTCCATTTTTATCTTTTTTTAATATAATTATTTGTAAAATATTTAGTCAAACTTCTTATACGAATAAATTAACGAGGATTTATAAAATCATGAATATCAAATAATTGTTGGCAATAACATGACCTTTTATTTGATTTTTGCTAATCGTAACGAGATGTATCATAATAAATATTACTCTAAAAATTACTGTACCGAGAATGTAAGATTTCTTTTACATACTTAATATCTATTCATAAATAATTTTTGCTACTAAGGACAATTGAGAGATACTTATTTCGATAGTTTGTGCATTTCGATATCCACAATGCAATATATTCTTTGAAACAAATAAGTTGGTAATCAATGTAAATTTTGGTCTCTTTATCGAAATCTAATATGTGAAAAAATAACCCACTAAAGAAAAGCTTACCATTTATATTTCTATGCAGATTTTTGCTTTAAACTCTTTTGTCTCTTTTAACCATTTTGTTGATGTCTTAATCGGTAAGATTGCTTAGTGCTGCTAATAGCTGAAGCATAGAGATTAGAGCAATATGCCTTTTTCATATTTATACACATATTTTGCGAAATTACTGAGAAAATGTATCATTACCACATAAATTTGAGGTCCAATTCACTTTGTACAAACATATCAATTTATAAAAATTACGTTAGCTACTGGTATTTTAGGTGTTGCATTTTAAATAAACTATAACTTATAATGGAACAACTAAGAATAAGAATATAAGATTTAGAATATTTCGTTTCTTTGGACAATTTCTACAAAGTTATTTTTAACTTAATTTTACTTTTCTTAGCGATTTTATGAAATATATAAAAAAGAAAATATAAAAGAGACTGGTGAGAAATTTTTATAAGTATGATTATAGTTATATAAAGAGAAAAAAATTGAAATTATCTCAATAAAAGATTTGAGAATATTTTAAATATTTATTACCAGAATACAAGTAATACAATTGAAAGTTAATTTGAAATAATATAAATAGGAATGTCAAAATATATATTATGCACTGCGCCAAAAAATAAATTTTAATTAAAATTTATTGAAGCATATAGAGTCATTTATGAAGATATGTATTTATTTAAAAAAGCAATTTGAACATTTGTTTCAAATCTTGCTAAAGTAAAAAAAAAATGCCATTGCAGATTTAAGTTTATCCAGAATAATAAAAAAACCCCATAAACCCTTTTTCTTCATACTATTCATTATTAATGTAGAGAAATAGTCAAATAATTGTATTAAATTGAAACTCCTGACGTAAGTTATAGAAAGTGAATATTTGGCGTCCTAACATCAGACAAAATAATTAAAAGTAATAAACCGAAATTTATGAATTAATTAATAGATTCTTAGTTTTTAATACATTTCTCCTACATATTTCTCCTTCATACTCCTAGTTTTTAATCAATGGCGATAAAAATGTACCAAAAATTTCCAAAGATTAATACCGATGAAACGAGTTTACAAAATATGTCACTAAAAATATAAAGACGTTTTATAAAAATTATGAAATATCAGAAATAAATTGCCAATTCAAGATTAGAATTTATCATAATAAGAGCATAAAAATGTTGAACTAATCACTACTTAATGGTATCTATATAAATAAAAATGAATTGCCAAATGTGTTGCTAAGCTCAAATTTAGAGAACGGCTCGACAGATTCGGCTAATTTTTAATTTTAGCTAATTTTCGTTAAGACACGAGGAAGGTTTTTTTTTTTGAGAGAAAAAGCAAAAAAAAAAAAAAAAAAAAAAACTGATAGGGAAAATAGTTAAAACGGCCTTTTCTTACTTTCTCTCCAAAAATCTTCATTTCCCCCTTCACCATCAAATGAGTAAGATTGCAGGAAGTAATAAATTTTGGTTTTTTGAGAAAGAAATATGCGAATTCAATCAACACCTCCAATAGTTTAGGTGTTTAGTCAGTTTGTTTTCATTTATATATTCTTAGAAAACAGGAAGTTTAAAAAAAGAAAGGAAGAAAATAATTGCCTTTATGCAGCATATACTATTTTAAAACTTATTTTTCCAAACGGATGTGAATATCATTTTATTTTCATTTTTATTTGATGGTGTGTGTGTTTTTCATGTTTCTAATGATTGTGTTCTGATATAAAATTGTTTTACTGTTGTTCTTAAAGATAAAAATTCTTTTTTATATATAAAATGTGGCATGAAGAGATCTTAATATGTTTATTTTATTCTTGAAAGGATTTATGAATTAAACGATTATTTTTATTTTACTAGTGCTTGATGCATTTAAATTAAACATTGTTAATTAATCAGTTTTTTTTCAAGTTCATTCTGTAGTACTTTAGAATTGAAATAAAAGATAATAAAGGAAATTAAAAATGTCTGCCATTTTTCGTAACCACAACTGGCGTAGAAAACTCACGCATATTCTTAAAAATTTAAAACACTGTCCCTCTAGCCGCCAAACATTTGACGGCAATCAAACTATAAGAAAGGAGTTTCTGGATTACCTTTAATATGCTTTCAAGTTGATTAGGCTGCATGGATATTTAATCTATGTCTGCCCAAAATTAAAGTTTTGGCAGGGAAGGAAAAAAAATAGGAAAGGAAAAAGGGGTTTGTAGAAAGAGAAATAAAGAAAGAAAAAATTAGGTTTGCAGAAAGAAAAGGGAAGAAGGGTTTGTGTGTAATTCAAAATGAAATTGTAGAAGAATTAAGAACACATAAATCAGTTGATTGTGCAATTAACCAAGATGATGTTGTCAATTATCCATCAGAATTTTAAAACTCACCTGGTTTCCTAGAATTGCCACGTCATAGTCTTCAACTAAAAGCTAGATCGGTGGTCATAATGTTGTGAATTATCAACCTACCTCGTCTTTGTTGCTAGAAGTAAAAATATTACTGAGCAATGTGATGAAACGAAGCAACCATTCTAAAGGGAAAATATAAGGGTGAAGATGTGTTGATACCTCGCATCCCAATGGTACCTATTGACGTACCATTTGAATTTAAACGGCAGTGTGGCTTGCTTTCGCTATGACCATAAATAAATCCCAGGGCCCATCATTGAGTTTTTGCTGCATTAATCTTGAAAACCCATGCTTCTCTCATGGGCAGTTGTATGTTGCTTACTTCCGCTTTGGAAAACTGTCAGCCTAATTTGTTTACGCGCCAAGTAATCAAACAAAAAATATCGTGTACCATAAAGCATTACAATGAAAATATAGTCACATTATTACTTAAGTCTTTCAATGTACAAAATAGAAAGCTTATTTTTGTTAATAATCTTTGTTTAGTACTAAGGCATAACTCAATAAATAAAATGATTATTGTGAAACACATTTTTTTCTTTTAGTAGCTCTCTTCTTCTTTTTACCTAATAGTAGGAATTGAAAAACTTGTTAAGACGAAAGATTTTAAGGAAGTTTATAAAAAGCAACAAAAAATAAATAACAAACACATATTTTTTGTGTATATTTATTATACACCTACAACATACATATATACATTAAAAACGTAAATAATTTCTATAATTTAATACATATTTTTTATTTTGATCATTTTATGTTTAAATTTTAAATATTTTTTAAATAATTTTTTTTGTCTTTTGTAGTTTATGTATATTATATATATTTTTTACATTTTCCGTTCATGTTTTACTTATTTTATCATTTTTATATATTTGTTTTTTTAATATTTTAAATTAAGAATTACGTAATTATACAGACAAAAATATTATAAATTATTTGCAATATATACAGTTTCATATAAAAGGACGGAAACCCACAAATATTTTCAATGCATACCATTTTTACAAAAGCACAGAAAATTACAAATATTTACATTATATACAAAATTTACAAAATGACATAGTTAATTACAGTATATACAATTTTTACAGAAAAATAAAAACACACACAAATGTTTACAATACATGCAATATTTTTAAAATCTTTTTTTGAAATAACATAGCTTCTCTCTCTCTCTCTCTCCTTCTTTTTTTTCTTTTTTTTTGTAGCTGCTTTTTTTGGATCTGGTCTAGGAGTGGATGTTTTTTGGTGATTTCTGAAATAAATATTTTATACTTTTTTTGGAATTTAATTTCTTTATTCTTCAAAATTTTCTCGTTAACGTATTGATGATATTGATTTTCAATTTCGGGAAATTTTGATTCGTTGAATGATACTTATTGTAAAAATGTCTGTTCTCTTGGGAATTTCAGGTTGGATAGATTTATTATTTTTTTTTTGCTTTTATAATTTTTTTTCGCAGATACTGCAGTTTTTTATTCAAATTTTCTTCTTGTTGATTCTTTAAATTTTGAAATTTCTCTGAGCATCAAAAGTTCTATAGGTACCAATCTGTAATTTATTGAAATAAAATCTTCTTTCTTGTACTTTAATTTTGATTCTTTTTTGTCTTTTCTTGATTTCTGCATCTGATATTCTGATTGTATTTCTTCTTTTACGCCAGTGATTTCTATTACTAGTAAAAGTGCCAAATTGATTATGAAGTCGAGATATGAGAAATAAAACACTCCTATAGCGAACCAGACCCAGAGAAGCAGCACAGTGTTTTCCATCTTTTCCAAATCCATTTTTATTCCAGTTCAATGTCAGTTTTACAAGCACAAATAAGATAATGAAACGCAGTGAGAAGACTATGTTGTTTTAATCGCAATGTAAATTTACATTCTGAATTTTGTTATATTTTGCAAAATAAACAACAACCTATTTGTAACAATTGACTTTACTGAAATAATAACTTAATAATAAGAATAAAATTTCCTTTGTCACAACTAATACTTGAAGAGTTTGTTTCAAACTATTTACTTTAACAACAATGGCTTGATAAAAATGCTATAACGGAAGAGGCAATGAGAATATTTTAACAGTATGAGGCATTTCATATTCAGAAAATACAGTGTGTTTTGGGGATTTTTTTTATAACTAAATAAGTCCCAAATTTAAAAAGGACCTCCATTTTAATGTAAAAAATTTATGTAAATCTCTGAAACTAAGTAGATAAATGTTCTCCCATTCCAGACGGAAGATTTCTCAATACTACTTCCCCCCCGCACCCTCCTTCCCCAGAAAACAAAACGTTCTAAACCTAAAATAGTTGTCTAAATTATTTTAGGCATAATTTGTCTTAATTATTTAAATTAATAATTTTCCTTAAATGCATGCAATTCTTTTACGGATCATATGTTTCTTTAGGTTAAAAACCTGCTCTTAGTACTGTTTTCCCCAGTAAATTCTTTTTATATACTTTAAACAAAACTTTTTTCTTAATAATTATTTATAAAAAAATTTAGAAAATCCTCAAATAGACCTTAATTGAGCAATCATATTTAAAATTTAAAAAATATTAAATGCCCTTTATAAAATGATGAATGTTCGAAATAAATAAAATACCATTCTATTTAAAAACTCGTTTTGTCAGGGCTGCACTTCAAAAAAAAACTTATATGATATATCATTTATAATTTTTAATACCTTTCATTTTGGTAGAGAAAATCAGCAATACGTTTTAAGATTAAATTTTTATTAAATTCCTAATAATATTCTGTATTCTTTAAAAATAAATTTTGAAATATCGCCATGAATTAAATATAAGTATAAAAAGTAGGGGGGAAAACGTTTCGGCTCATTTCAACATATTTCTTTTGATTTAAAAACACTATCGACATCTATAAATTGCAGAAAAATATAATTTTCCAATTTTAAATGCATAATTTTTTGAAATCGTTTATATTATTTTATATTATAACATTGATCTTGGAAGATCATGCAAATAATAGTGTAACACAAACTAAGCAGCAGTAAAAATAAATTGCTTTTGAATATTGTCATGGAACTGGGAATCTTGCATTTGCTAAAACACCGGCTATAAAATGAGGCAATAGAATTTTTTAGTCAAGAGAATTCCATAGGTTAAAACGCTAATTCCCCTCATGCTTTCCAAGTACTTTAATGCAAGAAACATTTTATCATACAACTCCTTGGTCTATTTCAGGAAAAATAATGGATCAAATTGGCATTTGGGACGCATATGACTAGTATATAATATAAATTTATCCTGTTCAATAATTGCGTAAGTAATTATTATTCAACTTAAAAATTTAAATCTAGTTTTATGTTCTCTTTTATCAAATAGATTCAGAATATAACATTACCCAAAGGAAATATTGGAAAATACTAAATAAAACAAAATTTTTAAAGGATAAAATTTCTTTAAATGATTATCTATTATCTTAAAAGGTAGTCGGATACAGCCGCCTGAAATTATGTCAGGAAGAAAAAAAAAAGAAAAAGATCGAAATAAAGTTGTGGGAATGCACAACAAACAACCCGGCTCATCGTTCGATAAGACGCAATGTCGCCTATTTCGTTGAATGTTCAAACTGTAAGTGAATTTTTATCCTTCAGTAAGTGTGTAAGGCTATTCTGGGGGTTGTTCCTAGTTCTGCATGAATAATAAATTGTTCTCAAGATTTACTCCGAATTCAGTAAAAGCTTACAGGACTTCTCGTACCGTAATACATCTAAAAATGAGATATGTTATTAACACTATATATCTGAGTGCGACTCTACTAGTATAAACTTGAGGATGGTAGTTAAATATTGACTGTTGAAGTTATTTAAGGATTCAAAATCATCTCTAAAATTATTTTTAGCTCCTCACGTGTTATCTTTAATTCTTACCTTTGGGGAATTTGGCGCAGCTTAGCCAAAAATGGCTTTTGTGCCAAAAAGAAAAAACAAATTCAACTCAACTCAACTTTAACTCTTACCGAATATGGTGATATTTCTCATCTTAACTTTCCCTACACGAATATTATTTGAAGGATATATAGTAATTGTCCCCAGCATGTTTTCGCTTTTATATTAGTTTCTTCCACAGGAATTGAGATGCATTGGGAGATATGTATTTAAACTTTAAAATGTGTTGAGATCCTGCATTTATAAATTGAAACGGCAATGCATGTGTAAAATAGTTTAAAGTTAATTAAATATAAAATTGAACTATATTGTCAGACGTAATTTATATACATTTCATTAACGAAGTTGTTATTTAACCTTCGAGGTATACTTCTATTTCGATAAGACTACTTTTTGACTTAGAATTTTTTTTAAATATTTCCAAATCAATTCGATAATACTTAAATGATAATATTTTTTTTACTTAATACTTAAATGCATTATTTTTTATTCTTCAATTTTCTATAAATAATGAATCAAAATAAAAGAAAATAGTGTGAAGATTACGAAAATTGAAAGTGTAATTTCGATGTCATTTCATATAATTATCATTCAAATGAAACTAAAGTACCAATTCTTATTGTCTCTCAAATTAATGTGTACAATTTCTTTAAAGAAGAATTAAAAAACACGTCCGATGGTCATTAAATTTAATTATTTAACCAATTATTTTGGTTATAATTTTATTTATAAAGTATTCATAATTTTTTAATAAATGTTAAATGAGAATTACGAATGTATGTTTGGGTAAGATACTCCATTAAATCTGTCTGGAACCGAACTGAATAATATTTCACTTGCATCTGAAGCATATAACGGAATTAAAGTTATTTATTAGAACAAAATTATCTATGAAATAAAAAAATGAGCTCGAAAAATTAATATAAGAATTTCTCATTTAAATGTAAAAGTATACAATTGTCTTACAGCTATATATTCCTAAAATGTATGTTATTTTTTCCATAATAATAAGAAATTTTATTTTGTTAAGTTTCAACACTTTCAAGGCTATTTATGAATTCTTTAAACTAGTATGCAATGGGGAAAAAGCAGAATATGATTATTTCATTGAATAGAACATTCCTGTATTTAGATAAAAGTATAAAGTTAGTTTAGTTGTATATAAATTAAATTAATACTTATCTTTTTAAAATAACAAAGATAATAATAAAAAATGCGTATTGTTAGAAAATTATGAATTGCTATACAGGGTGGTTATATTTAAATTTTCTGCCAAAAAAGTTCAAAAACTTAACACCAGGGGAAACTGAAATAGTATGCAATATTATTAAACAAAATAAGACATGATTTCGGTACATAGATATAAGTTAAATCGGTTTAGAAATGAAACTGTTTGTCGGGTTTTTATGTAAAACTGCAATATCTTGTAATTGGCTTATGGTAGGAAGAAGTAAATGATACACGCGCATGCGTTTTACACATCATTTTGCATAAAGCCCATTTATCATTTTGAGTAAAGGTAAAAGTTGGTCTGTTTGTCAGGGTTCTTACTAATCTACTATGTACCAAGAAAAACCACGCTTTTCTAGTTTAATTATATTATTAAAGCTGAAGCTTTTTTTGGAGTAATTTTCAAAAATATTATTCTGTAAGAGGAAGACACCGGGGGCTATGCTGAAGAGGTCTTGATAAGAATGCAGTAAAGTGATTTAATTTACTTTTAGAAAATGATAAATTCCACATTGAATATATTTTGTAACGTTTTTAAATAAGGACTAAATACATTTTAAAACACTTTCATGCATTTTGTTTAACAATATCGCATACAGCGCTACTTTTCCTTGTGGTGCTGAGTTTCTGAACTTTTTTTTGGTGAAAAAAATTTCTATAATCTATGTTAAACTATAATCAAGTTTGATAACATTTGGTTCCTTTTAATTCAAAGTTCAACTCTGATTATAACCACCCAGTAATTAAATACCTATTAAATATCTCCTATCACAAGATAGATTTCAAGATCCGTTTGAAAAAAAAATTATTTCGGAAAACTGAAAAGACAATTGAAATTCTTATCACTTGTGAAATATACTTAAAAATTTCGTTACTAGAAACACATGCCATAAACTCTGAAAAGCTGCTTTTAACTATACATGATCCATTGAAAAGATATTTTTCTTACAAATAAGAAAACAACGCGTCTTGCATACTTTTAAAAGATACATTTTTCAAAAATAATTTACGAGTAAAATCAACATGCGCATTAATTAATCTAAGCTTAAAAAATAATTTACCTCCGCCTTTTACTCCAGAGTTTTGAAAAACTGGCATCATATGTAAAAGACTAACGGCGTAATTTTTTTAAAATCTCTGAGTGTTTTTTAAGACCAGAGACATTTAAAGCGATAACTAATTCCTCTTTCTAAGCTAATTTTGATCTTTTAAGCAGTGAACTTCATTAAATTGAATACGAAAAAAAACTTTTTTACGTTGAAGTCTGTTTTCCATCAGATAAAGTAAAGTCAAGATCTCTTTATATATAAGAGTTTAAATGGTTTATTATAACAGAATCCATCAATTTAATGATTTATTATAATAAAAGATCGATTTTTCTAAAACTCGCTACAGTTTTCTAATACGGGAAAATAAACAGTTAATCATCTAATATTCTCATCGAATAATATTAGGTTCTTCAAAAGTTATAGTTAGAACTGACAAATAATTTTTCATTATTCCTTTAAAGTAATTTTCACTCATAAAAGTATCACTTTTTTACCATTTTTTTTCTCCATTTAATAATATGAATAACATCTATAAAAGATAGTTACTAAAGTTATGCCACATTAACTAGGGAATGTTGAAGATTTAAATATGTCGTAAATATTTAATTTCAATGTGCAAAAGCTCACGTTATATTTCATTTCAGATTGCATAACCGCATAAAATACAAAATTGGATTACAGATACAGAAAAGTTTGAATATTTTAGTTTTTAAAAATGAAATGTTATTGTACTTTTTTGGAAAAAATTGCTTGTTATATATATTATACATATGTAGAGAAAATTGATAAAATATATTAATTAAAATAAAACCTAATTTGAATATCTACAAATATTTAATATAAATTTATTATCTAAATAGAATCGTTTAAAAAAGTTAAATAAAGCTTTTTTGTTTGTTTTTTTAATTTAATCGTTTAATAAGGCTATTTCACATAAGAACTATTTTAATGTATTTTCTAAGTATCTTTTTTTAAAAAAAGATACATTAATATTTTATCACAAATATCTAAGCAATACGTCAACTCTAAAATAATCTAATTTGCAAATTACAGAAATCCTAAGTGAATGCAGATAAAATCCTATAAGCTTTAATTATGTTTATAAGACCACTGCCTTTGAGACTTCATCACAACTAATTTTGAGATTGAAGTAGATTCTTTGTTGTAAATGCGCATTTCATTTGCGTTAATTTACTTAACACTCTTGGTGAAGTTAATCATTGAATTGACTTTGTGTGACAATACTAATGGAAAGGTCGTTTTGACGCTGGGAGAGAAGGATCTAAATCAATCCAATTCCTCGGGGCTGAGGCATTACATTCTAAATGTATGTCTCAGGAGCGATTGAATAATACCTCAAAACCAGTGATTCTGACCCTTAAATTTCTAAAGGAACTTAGTTGTACAAAAATATATCAAAACAAATAGCAATGCGACATGCTTTAATTGTTGTTTACCACTAAGAACTTGCAAGAAATAACATGCAGGGATTTATAGCAACAATGACTGTCCTTCTCTGACTCAAAGTGTAGAGAACAAATAATTTCTTTAACAAAGGCAAAAAAGTATCAAAGGTACTTTTTTGCCTTTTTTGCCAGTATCAAAGGTATGTTATTGTACGAAAAAACATTCTAAGCTCGCAGTTAGAACTTGCATTTCTGATTTTGATTTCTAGTTGAATGAGTACCATTGTAAACATATACCATACCAAAGTTTACCATTGAATTCATATTTTGACTCAATTAGAAATAATATTTAATTTCGAAACATATTGAAGATATTTTAAATTGTCCTTATTATCGAGTGCATAAAAAACTTCAGGATTTATTTGACTAACTCAAATAGTGCTTTAAAAAATTTACAAAAAAAGCAAATACACTTTTTATTGTAAAAATAAAGTTTTCTTATAGATAGATTAGGAATATTATAGAAAAGGATTTCCTTCAACCGCTGTGTCGATATCAAGATTTTTGTAGTTAACTCCTAATGTTATTTATTTATGTTTATTCAAGAATGCACACTCTAAATAAAATTTAGTTAAAGAGCTACATGGAAATAACAACAAAACGAAAATAAATCCATATGTATGAGAGGCACATAAATGAAAAAAGAGTGCACAAAGACAAAAAATATCTAAAAAAATAAATCTTCAAAATATTTTTTATTTTACGTGAATATAAATATAAAATATAAGATCTCATCAATTTGATTGGAAATTTAAAAAAAAAATACATGAAATTAGAATATTTTTAATATTATAAATATTAAAAAACATACAAGACTACAAAATATTTCATTTGAAAAATACACAATGTATCATTAACGACTTTAGAAATAAATGAATAATAATGGTTGATTATGAAATGAAAATCTACTCACCTCATTCCGGAGATTAATTGAATCTTACGCAAAGAAAGCAGACCTCAAAGAATATTTTACCATTTTAATGGAACGATTAAAAGACAAGCGAATAATGCGAATACAGAATGACGACTGATCGAAATCAAAAAGTCCACCGGAAACATAAATAAATAAAAATGATGATACAGCAAAAACTAATAATAATAACTAAAGTCATTTTGTTGCTGCTTTTCCATTGGCGCCACTCCCGTCTGGCCGGATGAGTCAACACACAATTTATCTAAAGATTGTGATGATATTATAAAAATTACTATTTTTAGTTGGTTTATGATTCATTCAACATTATCAATTTTGTAAATGATGCTACAAATTTATATTTAGTATTTTATTTTTAGTATATTTATTTTTGTATATTTTCTGGCGTTATCCATAACGGATTTAAATGCAGCAATAAAACATTTATCAAAAACATTAGCTTTATCGACATCAGTATCATAACGCCTATCCATGTAAAGTATTTCGTTAGGTAAATAAGATTTTTTTGAATGACACAATTGTTTTATATCCAGGCATTAGTACATTGACATAGGATTTCTAGTGTGCGTTATGCATTAAGAAAAAAATCCACAGTGACAAAATATGTTAATTTAAAAAAAAATTGTTTCATTATAAATTCCATTAATTCTTTATATAAAGACTACAAAAATATAATTCTTTTATACCCGTTAAAAGTTTATATCACGTTTTTCATTCAAATAATTTTATCAAATCAAAATTTGATCCTACAAATGTTTAATGATTAAGGTAATTAAAAACCCATTAAAGAAAAAAAGATTAACTGTAAAATAAAATTGAATCACAAACACAAAAAGAATACCATGTTCTTTTCAACGACTACCATTTGAACAAGACGGTGCTGTGTGTCCGATTTCTGTCCTTAAAAATCCTCACTGTATGCAGGAAAAAAAGCAATAATTTATGAATTCTATAACTGAAAACGCATGTCAAAAAATGGTAGCGATATTAGCTCAAATGTATACCTAACGCCAACATATAAAGCGTAAAAAATTTTGAAATTAAATATTGTTTATCATGTCAGAACATGATGTGGTTTTTGTGATGAGGTTTTTGGCGTCAACAAAAATCCGTAGGTGAAAAACTAAAATTTTATTATCTGCGCGAGCAAAAAAAAAGAAGCCTTTAATAACATATTATCACTGCATTTACAAAAGCTCCGATTAAAAAGTTTTAAGCAAGATACAAACGAAATATTGACTGTTTAGAATGAAATTTATGAATACTGAATAAGAATTAATGAATATTATAATTGCAATCCAAAATACATGCAATTTATATAGGAATAGGGATAAAAGAAAGAAAAATAAACTAATAAATAGTTACAAGATTTTATTAGACTTAGAACTGAAATCTTTTAAGTTGTATATTTTATAATTCAATTGGTATTTGTAATAGTGTCTTTCTACCACAAAGTTTGCGATTTATTTGTGTTTCTACATCTATAAAATACTTTTGTTTGGTATTCCAAAATATATAAGGAATAATTAAGGGACGTTATTAACAATGTTGTTGTTATTATTACTTATCGTACTTGCCATGGAAAAACTTCCCGCTGATATAGAATCAAATTTAAGCCGAAAGGAGCGCCTCTTGGTTTGGAAGTAGAAACATCTAGGCCCAAGAGTACAACTTAGCTGCACACTCACCACATTTTCTTGAGCAGCTCCTTTTTATAGAGGCACATTCACGCGCCTCACAAATAGCACACAGAAGAACAACAATGTCCAAACCGGGACTTTAACCCGTTACTCCCAGAACACGAGGAAGACGCGCTACCTCTGTGCCAAAAAAAAAACGGTTTTACCATTGTTTAATAATTATTCAAAATAAGAATGTATGTTGAAACTTTGCATTTACATATATTGACAAATATATTTATAATTTAAATAGAAATATCTCGATTGTATAAAGCGGCAAGTATAAAATTTATTTTATTTTAACACTGATACACCCCCCCATAAAGGACACTTTGAAATGATGATGAGAATCATCCGGTATGGTGGGCGGTTCTCGAGACCCTAGAAATACACGAACGGGTAGGAGTGACTACCTCCCAACGATAAGGGGATGTACTTCTTACGGGAAGAGTTTTACCGTTGCCGCTGATGGTATTTCGGGCTCAACCAAAGTTATTGCCAGTGTTGCTGTTGCGGCGATGGACCTGTTATTCATTTTTATGGTTTATTCCATGAGGCTTCAGGTGGGTTCAAAGAGTCTGGTATGATTTACCTGATCTGATCTGGTATGATACCGATAAGCGGAAACTGAAAATGGTTAAATATAACAAAATGCCTAACTTAAAAATATACAAACTGACTAAATTGTATGTAGTAATGAAATAATATTTTGTTTCCGAAAATCGAAAATAAATTTCTGCAACAGAAATAAGCATTTCCATTGCAGATAAAACGTTTAAAACGTTTGTCAACCTTGATTCAACATCTTTTCTGGAATCGGTGTTTATAGGGGAATAAATTGCTTGTATAAATAATGTGATGCCATCTCTCTCTCTATATATATATATGACACCATATTTCTTATTTTGCTGCGTTGCAATTTCAAATATGAAATTATTCTTTTCCGTGACGACACAAGCACAGGAAAGATGGGGATATATATAAGTGAGGAAAGAATGAAAATGCTTTGAAAGAGCTGAGTCGGAGGGACTGCCTTTTTCTTTCAAAAAGGGATTTAAGTTATAAATTTTCTGAAACGAAGATAAATAATGTGATGCCACCTAAAATATCTAGTCAGCCTTCAAATAATATTGACTTTATATAGTAATGTATAAAAGGAGTTGTCGATCTAAGGAGGCAATATTAAAAATGTAACTGAAGATTTTTATATCATCCTTGTTATATTTTATAATACTTGCCACAATGCCTCAAATTTTTCTGATGCATTGTGATTTCTAGTGTATTATTTATTTTATTGATATAATATTATTGGCTGTATTTTTGAAACATTTATATATTTTTTTTAGTTAGAGTTATTACAGTCATCTGGAATATCTTAAAGTAAACTATTTTTCATTTTAAGGATTTCTCAATTGGTCCAATTGTCTGATCTACGCACAATTCTAATTATAGTTTGAGTCAGTTTTATATTCTAATAATAGAAATAACTTGAAAAAAGGATTTATTGGGCCTATAAGTTTGGTACTGGAAACTATGAATCAGCTTTTAATTAAAAAATATCGGGGCTTAAGTTTTCATACTTTTTTTTCAAAATGATGATGAACATGTTTTTTATCGGTAATAGTATCGAAAAGGAAGATCCAAATACAATGATAAGTATATTAATATTGCTTAAAATTTTATGTTTAAATATTGAATGATTAAATTTTAATCAATAATTTTTTTTTCTAATTTCATAAAATAAAACTCGGAATCAAAAATACATATCTTTCTTAGTATCCATTTGGGTTGAGCAATTAGTCCTTATCCTTATTATCCTTTTCTTCTTAATTCAGTTTAAAATATATCTTAGATAAATTTACAAAATTGAAAATTCATTTTTTTATTTCTTACTGTCATATCTTAATTTACTTTCAAATAAAATGAATTCTAATATAATTTCAAATGAATTCTAATATAATTCATAATTCAAATCCATGATTAAATATTTTAGAATGAAGAACATTATCATTTTGAAGGAATATAAGATATAAGTAAATATTAAAAATCAAAATAAAGAAATTAAAATGAGTTCAAAAATCAAAAATATGTGTCTAATCAAGTTACGTTTCACATTTCTGTACTATTTCCTATTTATCAGTCCGTTTAAAAAACATAAGTATATCTAGGAAGATGTTTATAAATCCAATGAGTAATTTAAATTTTTACACTTTGGTAGACTTATTGGAAGACTAAAAGATATTTCTAAAAATAATAGCAAATAAATAAGAACAGGAAATTTGAAAACAGCACAACATTGCGCACAGAGAGTAATTCATAAATATGTCATAATAAAACGGAAGGACAATTTTGACAATGGCATACTTTTAGATTATATAATTATAGTTAAACTGTTAAAAGAGATTAAAATGAAATCTCCTATACATATTTCAATGTATCATGTCAGATCATAATTTCTTGAACGACTAAAGACTACGTTCTTGTGCGAGTTAAATAATAGTTTTATTCATTTTAATTGTTTCCTTCAATGAGTCACTTTAGAATTTCAAATGATTCTAAAAACTTTTTCTAGCATTTATTGCTTAAAAAAATCGCATTTACTATTTATTTTATTTCATATAATCACGCTCTCGAAATGATATTTTTCTGGGATTCATCTGTTACAGAAATTAATTTTTTTAATAAGAGATTTTGTAAATGCAATGGCAACTCTTTGTTAAAAGCTGATTTTTGAGATGCTCGTGCACATAATAACATTTTTATTTTTCGCCTACGGATTTTCGTCGTCTCCAAAATATTTATCCCAAAATCGACATCATGTTCTGACATGATAAAATATTTCGAAATAAAAGGTATTTCCGATTATCCGGTTCACGACTATTTGGTCTAGTTATTTTATTGTAATTAAATGAGGAACACAAGGCCTGCATTTGGAAATATTGCCATTGCATCGGAATCTGACAACTATCCTCCTCAATACTCCTACATGTCCTGCGGAAAACAATTCCTGTCCTGATCGTACGTGAATAATGTGTATAATATTTGTAAATTGTTATGAATAAATGTTTCTGGATTATTGGTGAATCGTTCTAGGGGCCTTCTTTAAAAAATGCACCACAGTTAAGATTTCAAAATGGTTTGTAAATGTCAAACAGTTGTCGTGACTGTGGAGAAGATTTTCCGTTCTATACATCGATTTGTCACATTAGGTTGGATACTCGGGAGAGGGTTACTCTATAGGAAAAAAATGTTTTTTTAATAAAATTTATTATAAAAGGTACAGATAAAAATGAACTTCATTTAACTCATTAGTACGTATGATACATTTTTATGTATTTATATTAAGCGCAAGACATTACACTACACTTAATTATCAAATTCCTGAAAAATGGTAGAATAAATAAAATTAAAAATGCAAAAAATAGACTATTTATAAAATCGAATAAAGTCTAAAAATGTATAAATTTATTTGATGCGTTTTGGTAAATGAAAATCCACCAGATTATAGTAACATTTTTTGCTCCAATTAATGTTCTTCAAGAAGTTACTCAAGGAAATAAGGGAAATTTTTAAGGAAATTTGATACCGAAAAATTAAATTTAATAAAATATATTTATTATGTTAAAAATATAATTATTAACTTTTATAAAATAAATGTATGACTTTTTATAAAATATGTCTATGACCTTTTATAAAATATATTTATTGCCTTTAATAAAATATATGTATATAAATGAAAGTTCTTTTTATTTTTTGTTTAGGAAAGAAAATTTAATTCTTTCAAAATACAAAATGACGTACAAATATAAATATTTATTAATAGTCATTCCAAATTCATAAATAAGATCTCATAGAAACAAAATTTCTATTTCAAATTTATATTTGTATATTTCTAAGTTTGATATTAGTTATTATAAATTCAAAAACACAAATCCGGAAATCAAAAATAGTTTACATATCTAAAATAAAAGTAAACACAAACATTTTCAATGCTTCTTTAAATTCACAGATTCAAAGCTAAACATATTAAAATTTATGTACATTTAAGTTTGTTAAAATTATTCTCTCTAACAAAGATAGCTGCATTGTCAAGTACTTAACTTTCAAATATGAGAAATTTTAAAGAAATAATTATATCCTCGAAAGATCTTATGATAAGCAACTAAAGTTTGTTCTCCATGTAACAAGTTTTGCGATGAAGACATGGATGTAGCAGAAGCGTTTTCTTTCAGGTTCATGCTCCATTGTATCTGATTAAGATTATTCATGATGAGAGGAATCTCTTTTTCTGAAAATAAGGCTTATCTCATAATTGGTTGGGTTACTTGCGAGACTTTCTTTCTCTCAGAATATTACCTATTTATAGTCTTTTGTGTAAGGCAGTTTATTAGCTAGTGCAGGTTAGCAGAAAGTATTAAAATTTTGGTACTTAAAGAAGCTTTAAAATGCTGATAATATTCGTGCATTTTCTTTTTTTTATGTAAATACAGTTTCTCTTTCTTCTGAAATGTAATATTGAGAGATGTTAAAAAATGTCTGTATTTTGACAATTTTTGTTTGTTTAATAAAGTATTAAGTTTCCTATCACTAGCAAATATTGAATTTTAATTTGAGTAAAGGAATTAATAACTACCTATTAGCATCTTTAAAAAAAGCTCATTTTTTAATTCATTTACAGTTTTAATTTCTCGGTGAACATATTTTTTAAATTCATTTACAGTTTTAATTTCTCGGTGAACATATTTTTTAAATTCATTTACAGTTTTAATTTCTATACAAACACATATTTTAATTTATTTATAGTTTTATTTTCTATACAAACACAAATTTTAATTCCTTTACAGTTATAGTTTTTAAACAAGCACATATTTTATTGCAATTTATTATTCTTTAATATATTTTTTATTTTAATTTGTTCTACATTGATTGAAGGCTCAATCCATTCAATTCGTGATACAATTTCATTTTGAATTTATTTCTTTAATGAAGACGATTTGGAAAATATTACTAAAAATGACTCTTTCTGATTTCTGAACTGATACAATCATATTTAAATGTGTGCTCCTGCTTATTTGTTGTAATGAGATTATATATTAATTTTTAAAAACCGATTTCCACCATTCTAATAACAATAACGAATTGCTTATTTAAAAATTAATATCTTATATAATCATAATTATCTCATTAGAATTAAATTGAGTTTTAATGCAACTAATCAATTTTTAGTAAAAATTTACTTACGAACTAATATATCTATCTACTCTGAATAATAATCTTCTACTTATCTAGATATATCCACTTTTAGCAAAAATTATCAAATTGCTTTTATAAAAACTTGTTTACAACAAACAAAAATATCCTTTTAAAACATAAAAATTAAAAAAGAAATGAATCCTTCTTTTATAGATATAAAGATAAAAAATAAAATCTTCTATAGTTCATTTATAAAGTTTGAATTTGAAAACGCAGAATACATTTTAAATTCCAATACGTGTAACAAAATTATAAAGATAATTTATGCACTTATATAAACATGCGCAATGTAATTATTTTTGAAATGTGATTTTTGCTGTAGAAAGTTTCCTCAAAGTTCAGAATATTTCGTTAACTTCTTGATTATATCAGAACATTCTAAGCATATGAAATAGTCTAATTCTTTTTAAAATTTAAATCTCGCATTTTTTTTCTGAAATCAAATTGGCTACGTTTATTTGAGAAAATTTTACAACTATAAAATTATAAAAATTCTCCAAACAGTTCGGGGGATTTAGCGAAAATTCTAAATATTAAGAAATCAGTTTAACCTTTTAGAATTTTACCAATTTCCAAAAATTTTAATCTTTAATGATGTTCCAAGATTTTTACTGTTTTCCTTTCTCATAGTTATGTTTTTACGAATATGTAACTTTTGTTCCCAAGTAGAAATCCTGTGATTTCGACTTAGTAAGTTAATTATTCTAAGTTTGACTATCGACTTTGCGGTAAGTTAAAAAGTAATATGTATATATAAACCCCTTTTACCTAGTTATATATATATATATATATATATATATATATATATATATATAGCCTTATGCAAGCGTGCAGATGTATTTATTCTTGTTTATTTTAAAAGTATTTTCTCTAGATACCAATTTGAATTACGTATATATATATATATATATATATATATATATTTCATTTTTTATTGAAATAATCATAATTTTATTATTTGTTAAATGTTCTTTAAAGTTTGGAAAATATTTATTAAATTTGGTTTTGAATTTATTTGATTTATTAAAATATTTATACATTTGCTTGACAGATTTTTCTTTACAATGCTTTTCTATATTTTGTTTGATTTTATTATTCTAGATTCTTGATTTTATTATTTTTGGTAAAAATAATTATTTAATAAATTTGAATTATTACTTTTTAACAGATTAAAAAAAATCATTCAAGTTAAATACATTCTCATTCTTTATATAGAAATGCTATATAAAACTAAAATTTCTTTTACCTAGTTTTATAACGGAAGAAAGATATAATTGGTTTCAATGAGTTTAGTGTAAGATGGACATTTTAAAAGAAAATTTAAAGTTTTCTATAATTTCAATACAAAATCTTCTGTATCTAAATCTCGTATCGTACTGCTATTTGCCGATACAACGAATTTCTTATACATAGAAAGTGAAAGGGAAAATCCCTCTCCAGATTGTGAATCTGAGTATAAAACATTAGTGTAAAGGTGATACTCTTTTTTCTTCATTAAAACGATGAGTTTTCGTGTAAAACTATTTTAAAATAAAATGAATGAAGAAAATAAAGGAAAAACAATAATTCGGAATATTTCAACAACCAAGATCAAACAAAAATTGGTAAATAATCGTGCTCTCAAATATGACTGAAATATTTACAAGGTTGTGAAATATTATGAGTGTAAAATCAGGAAATTAAAAATTGTATGAAAATCTCAGATCACAATTTTCAAAGCGCACTTATTTTTTAAACTTATAATATTATTTCAAACTAATCGAAACTAGAACAAAATACATAAACAGGAAGATAAATCATTACAAAAAATTATTATGATAACCTATTCAGCATTTATAAATCTATATTATGCATTACATTATATATCTAGAACTTCGCATCAGAATTTAACCATTCTGCTTCGATTTGAACGAATGGTAGTATATTACTATTTTTTAAAAAAATGGAAAAATGAATAGCTGGAACAAAATATATAATCAAAGAAAAGTGCACAAGACGCATATAAACAAATAAATGGTGCTGAAAGCAAGTTAATATTCTTTAAAAAGTAAAAAGGATATCATAGATATTAAATAAATTGGAGTAATGTTGGGCTGTTGAATGGAAAATTCAATTGAAAAGGAGTGATGTTCAATAATAACTTAAAATCAAATTGTTTTTATCACAAATGAAGCAAGTTAGAAGTCATTTGATAAATACATCGTTGAAAAAAAATTTTCATGATATTTTAACTAATTATAGTTTATAGTCTATTTCCAGTTTTAGGAGCTCAAACTTCTCTCCTTTATTTTATCGACTTATCTGAGGCATTTCAATTATATATTATTAATTTATTTATTACAATTTGTAATGCTTTTTTCATTTTTGCTATCCTTTCATGTTCAGCTCATTACGATTATTAATTATTGTTTCATTATTTACATATTTTCGCGGCACAATGTTTTAAATGGTGTCAAAGGAGTACGTTTTATTCCACAGCATGTTTGCAGATTGTAGGAACTTTGAATCCAAGACCACTGGTCCCTTTATCTTGCAAACTTTTATTGTTACTGCTAGAAATAAAATTTAGTAAATACAAAATTTCAGTAATGAACTTATTTATAAAGTATCTGATGCCTCCATGATTTGCTTCAAATTTTACAAAGGAGATGAATTAAAATTATTAACTATTTGGATTAAGTGGTGAAGGGAACAGAAACTTTAATTCCATTACTCCATTTATGATTATGTGCATTAATCCCCTACTCCCCGAAATCCCTATTCTTGAATGAATTCCAGAATAGAATAAAACTTTTAATTTCATAAATTCATAGATTATTATATGCGTTAATCACCCAGCCCCCGAAATCACTATTCTCGAAATCAAATAATTCTAATTTTTTATTTTTGATAGTATCAAAAATAATGTTAACTATTAAAGTTTGCTTGCAGTATCGAAAACGAAAAATTGATTTTCATATATCATGAGTTTTTTTAATAGCTTTCTTTTCTTCGCAAAACAACGGTATTGAATCAGTAGGAAAGTCTCGTTAATATCATTAAGATATAATTTGATCTTGTCATAGAGTAGTTATAAGAAACATAGTTCATAGAAATGGGGTAATTTCTTTTAGAAGCATGACTAATTTCCATTTACTATAATGTAAAAAGAATCAAAATGAATAATTTTTCAAATATTTAAGAATGTGTAGTGGATGTATTTTATTTGGCGGCTGATTCAAGGCTATACAGACAGGGAGAACGAAAGAAAAAACTGCAAAAAGATGAAATTGTAAATTTTTCTTGTTTTTATCCAAAACTCTGAAGTGCTAAATAATGCCTAACAGCTATAAAATCTCAAAGTGAATACGCTGTTTGGCTCAGAGCAAACTTCTTATCCTTTTCAAGAAACTTAAACTTGAAAGGGAAAATTTCAAGAATCTAGAGAGGATGTATTTTCTCTTCTCTCTAAAGTTTAAATTTGACTTTAATCAACTAGTTAGGCTTGTTAAAGCGGAATTTAAATACTTCAGTCATTCTTTTCTTTTTGATGTTAGGCAGGTTTTAGAGATAATCATTTAAAACAGATTAACATTTAAACAGGTTAAAACCATTTAATTTTCTTTCGGTTGTACTGCCTTTTTTTTTTAAAAAAAACTATTCTTGCTTAATGATGCTCATCAATACTCATCAATACTTCATTAAGCAACTTTGTGGCTATATTATTCGCCTCAGTCGATAGCTAGATCTTTATCCTATTTTTTGTACAATTTCAAATTTTATTTTATTATTTTTTAGACACTAGGAATTTGATAAAAAAGACGTTTGAATGTTGAAATTTTGATATTTTTCCAATATTTTTTTGTTATTTCGATATTGGATATTTTACATAATATTCAATTGTTCTTTAATTTATCAGTTTATGATTCTGATATTTTTGTTTCTGATTCAGAATTTTTTATTTTCTTCTTATTTTGACTTCTTTGATAAACTTCTTTTGACAGTGAATACTAAGCACTTGTCATAACACTTTCCTATCTAAAATGATATCTGTTTTTTTTCGATTAGTATATTCTGTTTATGAATATATTCCACTAGTATATAAATTGTATACTAAATTTTTTACCACAACCTTGATAAAAATTGGAAAGTACTGAACAATAGTTATTATTCATAGGGTGACTTGCTGAGATATAAAAAGATTTCGAAGTGATAATAGGTTAGAAATGAAGCTACAAAGTTCATTTGAAGTGTCTTCTGGTCGTGTATTAATACCTTGATGATACTATTTATGAAGTTAAAGCCAAAAATGTTGTAATAAAATAAAGAGTAAAACATATGAACAATAATATAAAAATTTGAACAACATAAAAACAATATAAAAATTTGAACATTTTTTTTTTTGGAAATTGCTGAAAACAGTCACTTTGTTATTCATTAGACCTATTGCATAGTGTAAAAGTTTCAGATTGATATAAAAAAAATAAATGTAACAAAAACAGTTTTTATAGATATTGTAATGCCATAGATGATTCTTTACTTGCAAATTTTTCTAGTAAAAATCTGCCAAGCTTGCTTAAAAATGTAAGTTATGTGTAATGTTAAGTATTTTAAACTGTCTACTTTAATTTTTAGACTTAACTGGAAAATCAATTTGAAGCAAGAAATAGCGAATATTTCATCTATTTTGTGTACAACTTTATATCCACCTTTTAAAAAATGGATGCAGCAGCATATCTTGATCAAACAAAATGATAAAAAGGATCACATAATAAGCTTAGACATCTGTCAACAAAATGGCAGCACTACATTAGTGATTTTGTGTTCGTATTATAAATTTATTATTGATTGAAGATGTCATTTTTCGAGTGAAATTCCAGTCATATTTCTTTATTCTTTTTATTTGATAAAAATTGTGCCTGAATCTCATTGAATGAAAGAGAAAGAATCTTCTAGAGGAAGAGAAAGTATCTCTTAGAGAAAGAATGTGTCTAGAGGGCTTTCAATGTTTTGTACTGAATATTCACGATGTCAAAGTTACAATCTACATTTGGTGTTTAACTACAACATGATGACTTGAAACCGAGAGTTAAACCACACAAGGGATCAATATCGATGACAATTAATAAGTCTGGACCAAGTACTACAGGGGAAATTACCAAGAAACAATACAACTGTACATTATAGAAAATATATATAAACTCTTGTTATTTCTCTCTCTCTCTCTCTCTCTCTCTCTCTCTCTCTCTCTCTCTCTCTTTCTATAAAACTTTTATCCTTGAAAAGTATGGTTTAAAAGTTTTAAAAATATAGTAGTTTTATAGTAATAAATAGTAGTAGTAATATAGTAGTATAGTAATCATTAAATATACTATCATATTAAATATAATATCAAAAATCATTAATACAGAAGTTTTATTTATTTCCATCAACAATATCTTTTTTATTAAATAGGTTTTAATTAGAAATATAAAAATATATAGAAAAACAGTACAGTCGGAATTGATCGGAAATTGCATTTGTAAAAGCTTGAAACTTCGATTTCAAGAAAACAGAAAATTTTCTCATTTATCTCAATATTGACTTTATCATCATTTACACATATACTTGGATAACAATTAAAATTCTCAAAGCTTTTATTTTTAGAAACAAAAATTATAAATTTTGAATAGTTATCAGAGTTTTGAATTCGAATAGTTAGTAACAGTAAGATTTGCTATCAAAAAATAAACGAAATCAAACAGCATTTTATATAAATAGGACTGTTTTTTTTATTTAAATGAAAACTTATATGGATAAAATTTTCTTTTTACATTCATTGTTTCTATTTTCAGACCAAATCCCTTTTTCCAGTAAAAAATAGTAATTGCAATGATTTTTATTAAGTCAAAATTTATATATTTATAGAAGTGGAACATTAAATTTAAAAATGAAGATTATCTAATATTAACCTACTAATGATATTTTTAAATACGGATTTATTGTAGTAAATTTTTTTCCCTTTATTGTTAAAGAATGTGGCGAAAAGACATGTAAAGGATTTCATATACAATATTTTTAAGACAAAGTGTAAGGATACTTTGAAATAAAAATCTTAAGTAGTTTTAGGTAGCCACTACATAAAAATATTTGTGTAAGGCAAATAGCATTCTTAATTGATTTCTTGCATTTAAAATTTTTTTGATGAACTTCAAGAAAAGGAACTTTAAATCTTTGTAAAAGAATTCGCAAAAAATATATTCAAAGAAAACATGATAAAAACGTCGTCTTCAAATTCACATTTCATCGTATCTGGTGCACTGATAATTTTTCTTATCAAATAGAAAAAATATATATATCTTACATTCTTTTCAAAGAAGAATTTTTCATGTATAAGCTACAAGCAAAAACAACACATGCGTTAATTAGTTGTAGCTCAAAAAATGTCATCCTCCGCTGTGTTTTCAAGAATTTCAAAGAAAAAAAATGTCGTCTTATA
The DNA here is from genome assembly GCA_026289955.1 of Argiope argentata. Lineage (NCBI taxonomy): Eukaryota > Metazoa > Arthropoda > Arachnida > Araneae > Araneidae > Argiope > Argiope argentata. The sequence goes on along the minus strand of JAOUZG010031916.1, from coordinate 3,904,009 downwards.
TAAAATAATACAAACCAAAAATTACATTCTTGTTCATTTTTTACCGCAATGTTTTTATCTCAATTTTTGTGCAATAATTGATTCATTCTCTGAGCTTGATTTTGTTTTTAATGCTTCAAATTCATTAATTTTATAAATTATTTTTGCATATGGATAATTACTCGCTCTAAAATAGAATCGCACCAGAATTTTATGATACTGTGGCCAAAGTGACTGAAAAGCAATAAATAATATAAATTTCTTTTAGTTTTCTCTATCGCAAATTAGAATTTAAAAATACCCGTTTAACTAGTTTCTAAAGCTGTGAAAACTCACGAAAAAAATTATTTTTTATTTATAAACTAGAGTAAAAGCTAATAACAAATGCAACTGAATAAGATTTCAGTTTTATTTATTTATTTTTACTATAAAAAACGAATTGATTGGATTTATTAGAAATAACAGTCATAATTATTATCTATTATTCCTAAAATCAGTATATTTATAGCATAGTCACAAATTCATAAAAATTGTAATGCAAAGTATTCACCTCAATTTACTTTTTAAAATTCCACTATATTCTTACGTTTTAATTATATATATATATATATATATATATATATATATATATATATATATATATATATATATATATATATATATATATATAAAATTTAAGAACTCTGTTCTGATGAATTTTTTGTATAAAATTCAAATTCCCTGAAATGTATTATTATAAATATAGTGGTTGATTCAATTTTAAGTTTATTGCTTTCATCATAAAAATTTGCTTAGTTCTTTTATCATAATATTAACCTTAATGCTTTCAACATATTAATAAGCATAATTCTATCATAATAAACTTAGTGCTTTTCACATATTAATAAGCATAATTTTATCATAATAAACTTATGCTTTCTTCATAATAATAAGCTTAATTCTGTTATCCTAATAATAAGCTTAATGCTTTCATAATAATAACAAGCTTAATGCTTTCATAATAATAACAAGCTTAATGCTTTCATAATAATAACAAGCTTAATGCTTTCATAATAATAATCATATTAATTTAGTTATATCCACTAAATTAGGTGTACTGCATCTTATTACAGAACAAGAAAATTCAAATTTTAATTGCATATTCAACTCGAAACATATTGTTAGTTTTGATATGTTTGTAAAAAAAAATCAATTCAGTCAATGAAAATATGATTTAATGAATAAAACTAAACCAAAGTTTTCTTTTGAGTTATCTCTAAAAAACAGAACTATTGTGGCGACCAGTGATGATGAATGTAAATATCATAAGTATTCACATGAAATGTAAATTAGTGAAAACAGTACGGTTGGTTTGTAACTCTATAATAAAGTTTTTTTTTCTATTGATATTCTATTTAGTTCTATTTCTATTATATTATACATAATGCATTATTCTTTTATAAAATAAAAATTGGTGAAAGTTATACAACTGTTTTAATTTTAAAAATTGTCATTCTTTTTTTTCATAGGAGATTTAGATAAAACATATTTACATAATATACAATTTTCGAAATGGGGAGCCAATCATTGGTGATTATCCTGTAGTCTTGAGATCTCATTAGAAATGTTAAAAAATGGCATTCTTTATGTCATAAATATATTTATTGCGCTTTTCAAAATCTTGAGAATGATTTAGCTAAATGTGATTTTTCTCTCAACTTTTAACAGAATATTGTTACAGAAATAAATTATTTTCTAATCTTAAGGAGGATCACATGCCTTACCAAAAGGTTTTTTTAAAAAGTATACTATAATAAAAATGATATGCTATTTACTTGTCTTCTTTCTCTTCATTTAATATTCAACAAACCATGACCGATTGTGAAAATATAATGCATTGATAAGAACCGCTCTCAATGATTTCTTATGCGCCCCATTAGTCCATTCAAGGAAGAACCATTATGACATGATCCATGTTCTTCTAACTCATATGTAACTATTTCTTTGTCTATGTCTCCACAATAAATAATCATTGATTAAATCTGTTTCTCATCCCCTCATAATACATTTTTTTTCTAATTTCAACATCAAAATACTGTGACAAATAAACAAGAATAGCATGCACAATTATGTTTCAAAAATTTATATTAAAATTATTTATATATATATATATATATAT